>WMED01007837.1:0-17351 GCA_019650415.1 Pipa parva | reverse complement strand
ATCGTGAGAAGTGGTGAAATCTCACAAATTTACTCAGCAATGGGACAATTCTCACTTTGATAGATATGTCTCTTAGGGGAATTCATCAACTGGGGCAAACTTTACAAAGGCCTAATAGCCCATAGCAACCAATTAAAAATCAGCTTTCACAATTCTAGTTCCTTGATACAAGTGAATTCTAGCAGCTGATTGGTTGATATGGATATGATATGGATATGACCTTGGAAAAGGTTGCCCTGTTCATGAATTCCCCTGTTATAGTGTCCAGTGGGCGATGTGATTATCTGGCAGTCACACTTGGCTTAAGAGTTCGGTTGATATTCTCCATTAGTGTATGGCAATACCTCTACGCAGCTTTACGGTGCAGTGGCATCATTAGTATTTGTTGCAATTCACAAATATGTTTTTTCCCCACAGACTGAATGATAAATAACACAACAACTGACCCACCTTTATTCTTTCTGTCACTGGGTCTTTCCACTTGAAATGTATTGACTGGAAGTAAAATTAAAACTAATCCATAGTTTCCTTTCATATGAAGGTTGGCATGTACAAATTACATATCGGAAACAGACAGATGCATGCCATGGGAAAAAAAGGAGGTGGATGTGTTATTTTGAAAACAAGTAGCTCACAGCTAATTACTTTCATTTCTGTGTTTTGAAAGAGATTATTTTAGCAAGTTGTCTATTCATTCACCTGAAAGGTCAATGAACCTTTATTAGGGAAGACTTGCATTGCCATGGGAACAAACACCGCCATTTTGTTTTGAGCAGAAGGAAGCAGAGGTGAATCTCTGCCTGCAGCAATGCATATCTGGAAATAGAAATATTCACCTATATATATATATATCTGTAAATGCAGCAACATGTTCTTTTTCTTTTACCATCCCAGTATAGTCCTATATTCTCTGGGTTTGATCCTTATGATAAAGCAATATCTTGCATCCATAAGGGTTCCAAATCACGGAAAAGCTAGTTAGAATAATTAGCCATTAAAAAAAAAACCTCTTTAATTAATCCGGGGTTATTTCATAACTGCTTTTTAGAAAAAATAAACTGGCAATGAGGTCAAGATCTCTGTACTAGTTGCCTGTTTTATTTTATATTTTTTATTATTTATTTCACTCACCCTCTGTATTCCTCTGTCTGGTACTTAAAAGGCTGCTTAACCTTTTTTTTTTTTTTGAGCATTCAGAACTTCCTATGAAGAGGATGTCACAGCCATTGCCTTCTGAAACAAGCGATAGTGCAAAGCAATACAATCCCAGAGGTCACGTATCCTGACATAGCATAATGTTCCACCAGCTACTGCTCTTCATCACGCTAATCGCAAAAATCAAAGTGTGTGCTGATTGAAATCAAGAGCGTACTGCCATGTGATTAGCTGTGTGATTAGTGAATATCTCAGGTGTGTAATAGTTTTGGACTTCATCGAGTCAGCCATCCAAATGACATTATTCTCATTATAATAATACCAAACTTTTAATATTTGCCTTTCTGGAAGCTTTCTTTAACTCACATTGTTCTAATCTGTATAATGTCTTCTGTCAATTAAAATAAAATGCCTGAAAATTATACTACTTTGTTTTTAGTTCCCATTTAAAAGACCTTCGTGGCATGAATTCTGATTTCTGTGCCAATTACACAGAATATTTTATGTCCTCAAAAAATACAAATATGAGCTTAGGTGGACAGACTGAACTACTGATTAATCAGACTTGGCTCTGGTGAGCATCTACTCAAAGAGCAAGGAATACTAAGATGTGATTTGCTCTGAGGCACATTACCCTACCTACATCAAGGGCTGGGTCAACAAAATGTGGGGGCCTAACCTGGATATAAAATATGGGGCTGCCTCATAAATCAACAAGCAAGTATGTTCATAAATATAAATATAAAGCTGGATCATGACAACATCACCATAAAAAAAAAAACAATAATTTAAAGTAATTTTGTGCATCTGAGGAGATATGGGAGATAACATGAAATAAAATGGTACCAGTGATCTTTTAACTGATATATAATAATAGGTTTATATTTTAAGTGTTGCTATTACAACGTTCCCTGTACTTTAAGGTGATATAAAAATTGGAATACACAACAGCAATTAAAAAAGCTTTAATGTTATTGATTTCTTGTTTTAGTAGATTGAATTAAGTATGTGGCAAAATCCACATTTCATGGATAACAAAGTTTCATTTGCAAAGAAATAATATAAATTGGGATTCCAGTCTGCATCAGATAACATCCAGTGGCAAAGGCAGAGCGTATTACCCACAAATCACAGTGGCAAATGCAGAGTACAGGGAAAAGACTTCATAGTAGGTTGTGTGGAGTATTACTTATGTAGTGCTATCTTAAAAATACTCAGATGTGGGTTCCCTGATACATTAAATAGTGACATCCCTTGGCCAAGCTGTGAGGAATCGGATTGTCAGTCAGAGAAATCTTGACACAAATCAATAGTGGAGGAGAAGGAGGCAGCAGCCATGGAGTAGAATCAGTGTGGACTGGCTGCTAACAGAACCTAAGGCACGGAAGCTAAGACACATACAATCTTCACTTACAGCCCCTGCAAGGAGGAAAGGATTTGGCTGCAGTTTTGTACCCAAATAATGTTCCCTAGGACTGCTGTCCACAAGAGGTCAGGAAAACACAGGCGATGAGCAGAGTGGTCTGAAACCAGGCAGAGGTCAGGGCTGGCGGCAAGGAGGCTAGGTCAGTAAACAAGATGAGGGGTTGAGTCAAGCAGAGATCAGATGATAAAAAGGACCAGGTCATACATGGGAGAACTAGAACACAAATCAGAGTTGCAACCAGGAACATCTAAAGGAGTCCTATAATCAGGCGCAGGCAACAAACGTTAAGTGGCTTAAGTAGCTAGGGTGGTGGGAATGCGACTGCAACATAATGACAGGACCACAACACAATGATGCGACCATGATGCCGAGACTCCCGAGAAATATTCCTGACACAAGCTACCAATTTATAATCCCAGG
Source organism: Pipa parva (assembly GCA_019650415.1). Taxonomy (NCBI): domain Eukaryota; kingdom Metazoa; phylum Chordata; class Amphibia; order Anura; family Pipidae; genus Pipa; species Pipa parva. Next base: position 14,350 of record WMED01007837.1, on the reverse strand, counting down.
GGTAGGCCCTGCTTGCACATTAGATGAGTAGGGAGGGGTTTGCAGCACAATTAATGAATGTGTGGTGCACTTAATCACTTAATAATCAGAGCACTAATGGTACTTGCTTTAAAACTTAACTAGATTATTTAAAAAGGAGAGAGGTAGGAGGTAGGAGATATTTCAGCAATAATAGCAATATATTCAGTTAGAGTCATAGACCAAATTTACCATTAACATGGAATACCCAGTAGAACATTGCCAGGATAGCCTTTAAACCAATGGTTCTCAACATTTTTATTGCCATAATCCTTTAGTACAAAATAATGTTGCAGCCGCGACTTCATTATGGGACTATTGTCGCGGTTGTGGATTTGCTATGGGAATTTGCTGTTTGAGAATTTGATTCCGATGGTCGTAGGCGACCCATGGCAAATCATCATTCAACCCCCAATGGGGTTGTGACTCCCAGGTTGAGAACCGCTGCTATAGTCTATAGCAAACTGGAAATGAATTCAGGCAGCACTTTTTCCCCCAGGAACTTGCAGCCTGACTTCCTGTCCCACCACTTACAGACAAAACACATGTTCAGGGCAACACTGCTAGGATTGCAACATTGCCTTGGTGCATATGAAAGGATTCTGTACATGCTAGTACCAGAGGGTTCTCCAGCAGCTACTGACATCTAGATTGCTGTAGGAGCTGAGAAACAAGATTGAACAGGAGTTTCTGCAGGAAGGTGATCAGTAAGGATAGCTCAGCTCTCTGAACTAAAACAGCTCTTTTCAGAACTAACCTTTAGGCTAGGTTCACACAAGTGTCTGATGCACAGCACATCATATGCTAGTGTGAAGAAAAAAAAATAGAAAAATACATTCCAGTGTATTTTTCTGTTGTACTTACCAGCAATAGTGTGAATGCTCCCTCGGCGTTCACAGTTTTTCCTATCTGGTCGCAATTTGTGTGCAGCGAATCATACACCTGACAAAATGCGACATACACTAGTGTGTCCAGGACTAGGTAAGTACCATAGGCTTTCATTGAGCCGCATTGTTTATTTCACACTAGCGAACGTTACGCTGTGCATCATACACTAGTGTGAACCTAGCCTTATTGCTCTTTTAAATAATTATAGCCTTCACCTGCTGCCCAGGTGAGCTGAAACCAAAAAAAAGTTACTAAACATTGAAATGTAATTAAAAATTAAATGTAACAAAAAAAGACCAATCATAGCTAGCAATAAATTGAAATCTTTCATGATAAAACAATGTAAGAAAAGAGAATGAAATTGTCCTTTATATATGTACAAATACTAAATACTAAAATTCAAAATTATTGGGGATAAAAGAGCAAAAATCCAAGCAAAGCACTGGAAATGCTAAACGTATTTCCCTACTGTATAGCAAAAAAAAAACCTCAACAAACACAAAACACTGTCAATGAAACCATAACCATATTTTATTAAATAATAATGTGCCGAATGTAAATAAAGGCAGGAGGGAGAACATAATAGAATACAAACATGCTTTTTATTCAAATTATTATGAGCAATAAGATAATAACAGGATATTGAATGAGAAAATTTGGAAATAAAATTAGTTTGTGAAGTGCACATTGCATTTTGAAACAGCTACATATTGAATTCTCCACTAATTCATCTTGTTTTTCTTCTGCCTTTTTTTTGGTGTTTTTTTATTAAATACCCATATAGAGCAGAACATTGAGTGAATGGATGTTTGATTAACACTATAAAAGTGCCTGTTGAGCAATGCTGATTCAAAGGCGGCTCATCGTAAGAAGAGAGATGGAGTACAAGGGGCCTGTATACTAGGTACATTACACAGACAGCATTAAACAGAATTCTTTTATTGGAACTTCTGGCACGTACACATGTTGCTGCTATCAGCAAGCAATGCAAAGCTCTTTATAAGAATGATATTTGGGCTCCTGTAACTTTAACATTGTTATTCAGGGCTCCATTAAATCATGGGGTCCTATATTGTTTTGCGATTGATTCCACCCACCACTCAACCCACTAACAGGCCATTACAAAGGGGGGGTTATTGGCTAAAGTCTGAATTTTTGCGTAAAGGTGTGAATTCGCCAGATAAAGACAGTCGCAATAGACTGCTACTGTCGCAGTCACGGCTTTATAATGAGAATATTGTCACAGTCACGACTTTACTATGGAAATATTGTTGCAGTTGCAACTTTAAAATTGCATGATTTTGCAATGGGAAAATTGTCATAGTCACGGATTTACTATGGGAATCTGTTGAGTATTTGCCAGTCAAATTCTCACTTTAGTCAATTATCCCCATGATTGTCGCAGACCTGAGATACTTGTGCTTTGTCACTTTCCCCTAATGAGTTTTAGAGTTGCCAGTGGGATAGGGGGATGTAACTTTTTAAACTGTGAGGGTTGATCATGACCTCTAACCCCTACCACTCACTGAGGAGAGGGCCTCCCACATTTATCACTTTATTTTGCAGTGGGTCCCAAATAAATGTATTATTTATAGTGCTCTTATCCAATTACTTTTCTTGATATTGAGGTACAAAGTAGCTCATGAAATAGCGGTCCCTAAAGTCAGTGACAGAAAGGAATTATGTTACATTATGAGGGTTTCTTTCTCTCTTTGTTACCTTGAAAACACTTGAAATACATTTTATTGAGCCTGTGATTCTGCCTTCTGACTCATTGCCCATGATTCTGTGCGAACAGGAAGATTTGCAAAAAGAAAGATGTGGTAATATGCCTTGTCCCCTGAGAATACTGTATATATCTTTCTAGAAAAGTTCAGTGCTGGGGTTGCTGAGTGTGAAGTCATTGTCTATTACTGTCATTGACCTATATTTTTAAATATCCTATGTATGTATTGTATTTCTGTTCCCCTTCATTTTGCATAAAACCAACAACATATTCTTTAGATTAATCCAAATACAAAAGCTTAAGAGATGTACATTTGGGTAATTCCCAGTGGAGTTTAGAAAATTACAGTTTTACAGTGGCTGAAGGTATTCCTGGCTTCATCCTTGAATCCTGCCTACTCTACAGTGGGTCTGTTGGTTTGTTAAATAATACTTGCAATTTATTAAAGTCTTTCTTCAACTTGGTGCTCACAATTGTGTCTTTATTAGGAAGGGTGCAGATATCTGCATGGAAGCCATTCAGTTCATTGGACTTCCCGTATTTTATGCAATCCCAGCCCATTAACCGTTGCTATGAAGGATGACACTTTAAAAACAAAGTCGGAGCTGTTGCAGCCCCACTTTTAAATAATTATTTGTAATCGTGAGCTAACTTCTTCGGAATATTTTTTTGAGATGAGGCCAACCAGTAGTTGTTGGATATTAAGCGGTCAGCTGAGGAATTTCGGATTCCCTGGTTGATATTGTAGCAGAAAGTCTGGAGCTCCAAGAGACCACCAATGAATATCAGGTATTGCTAGACACTCCTATTCTGGCCTGGTGTTTCCTGCTGGGACCTTAGAACAGCAGTCTTAGGGCAAAAGGCCGTTTTCAACCTTGCAATCAAAAAATTCGATAGAAAAGAAATTGAAAATGATCGAAAAGGTGCAATCGAGTTTTCGAAATCACGAGATCAGAGATTTGGTATCATGATGTTGAATTTTTCCATTGAAATGATCGATATTATGGTTTTTCCATAGAAACAGATTGAAAAGTTTCAATTGAATTTTCCATATCGCAATATTGGAAAAAAAATTGATATCGCGATATCAAATTTTCAATATTATGGTAAATAAATGTTATCTTTGTATAAATTACTATTTGATATTGTGATATCGCGTCAAAATTATCGATATCGCGATATTGAATACAGTGATATTTTTTGCTTGATTAAATTTCTTTAAATAAAGATGTGTGGCCCTTACCCTCTTCGCTTCTGTTCACCATGCTACTAACTCATTTTCTACTGCTGTAATTATAGCACACTTCCACACTGTTTTTATCTAAAATTAACAGGGAGCTCCACAGGACCAAGAACAGGGGGTTACAGTGGGTATTGTTAAAGGGGGCACAGCAATCCAGGAGGGGCCTAGTCAGTCAAATGTGGGTTACTGTGTTCAGCTGATGGGATACTGGCCACTATGCGTTGTAAAGGTGCAGTCATGTTTGAGGCCCTATTTGTCAGATTGTCAGGGGCCCAACATATCTGATGGAAGTCTCTATGTGTCAGACGTATTACTAAAGTCTTCCTGTTAATTGTAATACTAGGTTTCTCTGCTTAACATTGACATTGCAGACAGTTCAGTAACCCGAAAAAATAAACATAAAACAAAGAAGAGGAAAGGAACTTACTTTTTGCTGATTAAATTGTAATGTAAAGCGTCTGTTTTAACTGTTACTCAACAACAAATAAAACCAACAAAGGGAATCATGGAACAAGGCAGAAGTGCATTCAATTTGCTTAGTCTGCTGAAAAAAACATAAAAAGTATTGAGAAGTGGACAAGTCTGTGGCTAGTGGTATGGTAGGAACCAGTGACAGAGGCACATAAATCAACGTGAGTGATTTCACTTATGTATAATAAATAATATGATATATAATACATGAGGCAATTACTCTGGCTTCAGCATAATGAGACAAGAACTTTTCAAAATACGGAGACTGTGTGATTATAAAATATTATATAAGCAATGGAACCAGAGATGGATGAGGTGTTTAAATGCTGCTGCATTCTTTAAATGAAAATACATTGATTTTTATTTTAAACCATATTGTATTGTACTGCACAGATCTTAAAGGAACAGGACACCATCGTCAAAGAACTCCATATGTACATATTTAGATTTAAGCACCCTCAACGTGCTATACTCTAATTTTCTTAATGAATCCTATTTAGTGTATGTCTGTATAGTTGATTTATTATATAGGACAGTGGTGGCGAACTCTTTTCGGTACCAAGTGCCAAAAAGTGACATCTATCACCAGCGCCGTCCCCTGAAGTGCAGGTGCTGTTGAGTGACATCATCGCGCTTGCATTGGGGAAGAGCTCTTCTGCAACTATCCTATCGGCGAGCAAGTGCTCCTTCAGTGTATCCTGCAGATCCAAGCTGAAAATTGTCAGGCTGGGTACACAGTCTGCACTGAGAGAGCGCTCGCTTGCTGGGAGGATTGAGGATAGAAGCAGTAGTGACAGCACACGGGCCCACCAAGAGGTGCCATAGGATCACCTCCACTGATATAGGATAAGCAGAACCAAACAACTTACCAACTTACCAATACAATTATAATACAGACATGGGAAAGTGCTTAACATGGTACAAGTGAAGTAAATGACAAACATACCATCATGAAGATATATCATTCGAAAGATCTCATTAACTAAAGTTCAAATTCACCTTATCATCTTAACATTAAAAAATGGGGGTTAAATGGGGAAATTGTGGCAGATTTTCTATGGGAATCCGCTGTTGGCGAATTCAACAGTCGAATTCGTACCTCAGTGAATGACCCCCTTACTGTTTTTGCTGGGGCACAAGGGATGGGGGGGTCCAGGAAAATTTTAGAAAAGCACCCTTGGTCCTTTACAAATCAGTGGAATCAAAAAGTCCTGCAATAAATTGCAAAATATTCAAAAAAGTTGAAATGATCTTTGTAAATATGCCCCATATTATAAGAGTTATGGTATGGGAGGAATGAATGTAGAACCCAGTTTAACCTTAGCTATTCTGATTATTACCATATCACTATAGTTTTTACTATAAAAGTATTCATTGTAACTGTGTCTAAATGATTCCAGCCCCCATAGCCTTAAAAAAGGATTGATGTTTAACTGAGTTACTTTTCTCATGATTAAGACCCAACCCACCACTGGTATTCCCTTACTGTAAAACAATTAGCATGTTTAAAATCTCAAGCACCCATGCACATCCAGAGAAGGTATGAAGATCCCCTGTGCCTAATAGATGGATGAATGAAAATGGGCCATGAACTTGCAGTACCTTCACCCCTTACTGACTCGTACAATTGGGTTTTGACATCAATATCCGGCGCAGCTGCTTTGGGATGATATTGGGGGAAGGGGGTCAGTTAAACAGGTATCCAAACATCCTTGACCACCCAGCTGTAATTAATTTTGTTCTACAGAGTGTGAAATTCTCTTGCCATGAAGTTTAAATTAATGATGTTAAATGCATTCACCCTTACTTTTTACTTATGGTATGCAGACCATCAACAGCAAGAGCACAGAGGACCTTTAATCATTTCTTCAGCGGGTTACATTTCACCAGAGATGGACTTGGCTCTGTTGGGCACAAGAGAAATGTAATGCCAAGAGCCCATTGCTTTTGTGATTCATTATTTACAGATATTTATGAGAGTAAGTGAGAGAGAATAGTGTAACTACTTGATGAGAAGAATGAATTACAATGAGTGCACATTACCTTTCCTACACTACTGTGATTCCCCCTAATGAAGGACAATGCAACCATATTTCTCCAGTTGACATGGATTAAAGCTTGTGTCAATATCCTGGCATTAGTTAACAGACACTAGAGGCAGGTTTATAGGTATGTAAAGAAATCAAATGGCCAAACTGTGTATGAGAGTATGTGATCCTTTGCAAGTAATCCAAGAACAGGTAAGTTCTACAAATTACTTGATATATGTTCATTTACTCTGGACATTTTAGTCTGTTAGACCATCTTAGACAATACTTAGTCCTTCAATCCCACATCCCCGAGATCTTGGGCACAGCCAGGAAATAATCACTTTTATTACAGATGTGTATAGGGTTTGTCTGCACATGGTTTGTACCTGTTGTATATTGATACTGTTGCTACTCTCACATGGGGAAATGTCCGGTGACAAAAGTGATGCTTTAATTGACGGCTACTTACTGAGGGTCAATGGTACCCTGCAGGCTGGCCAGAGCCCCAAGCTAGTGCCCTCTCACTGTGTGGTATTGTGAGGGGAGGGTCTCATGTTCTGTTACACATAAAAATCCTAAAGTTCCCTATTACTATAATACTTTTATTGTGAAGATATTTACTTATGGGTGACTCGATCTATGAATTATCCCATTGTGTTGAGTTTCATTTTCCTTATCTAATAATTCAGTTCGATCTTTGGAATGAATCAAACTATGCAACTACAAACATACGGTAAGATGGCACCTGCATTCCCGAGCATAGCTCTGGACAACACCCAAGACCTGCTGCGTCTGTGCACACTACACCAATAAGGAGCTTACACAATCCATGAACTGATAATGAAGTATATTTTTATTGGCTTCAGCCTCTAATGTATCAGTGATTAACGCCTTGCTTTCTTATCTATAAAATGCTGTACAATAAAGACCTTCTTCAGAACTCTCTAGCATGAGGAAAGAGTTATGAACTGACTCCTTGTCTGTCTGTTATTTTCCCACTGTGCACACATGCTATATGATTAATTTGGAACAACTGGTCTATGGTTATAAGTGACGAATAAGTCACCCCCAACAGTATAAACTGGGCTTTCAAAGCCAAATGAGTGTATATTTTGCTCTGTATTTGGAACTGGGTATGACTTGGGCAATTGTACCACAACTGGAGCATTTCTTAAGCAGTGTTCCACTGTCTAGGCATCTGTACATGCATACATAGACATAATTTATAGTCATGTTACACTGTATAATTAATAATCCAGGTGGCTAGTTTTTACTGGGGATGGGGTTTGGCAGCAGTTGGTAGATGTTTCTGCTAAATGTACCTGGAGCAAACCCTAATTAAAAGGTTGGTGTATGCCTATGCTCCAGACTGCACTGTGCCAGATTCTAATGACAAAATTATAGAAGCCTTTGCTTTAATGAGAAAATGAAAAGCCCTATTCAACCTTTGTTGCTTTCCAGATCCATTACTGGTTAGTATAGTGTCATGTCCATTTACAATCGACCAGTACTCTGTAATACTTGTATGCAAATTACATTTTTTATGTACTAAGTACACTAAATTATAAACCCTTTTCTCTCTCTGCCCGCACATCTGAAATTCTATATGCCTTTATCTTCACCAGGAACATTCCCTCCGCACATTCAGAACTAAACCTAGCACTTAAAGTGAAGTATCCTTGTGATATACTCGTATTGTACGGGTACTTTTCGCATGTCTCTATTGTACTTGTATTGCTGAATTGTACAGCTCTGCGTAAATTTGTGGCGATTTATAAATAAAATTATACATACATATACATACATAAATTAGGGTCATCATTTGCGTAGAAGTCCACAGTCTACAATTTAGGGGGTAATTCATCAAGAAGCGAAGTGAGCTTCGATGCGTTCGGCTCACTTCGCTAAGAATAGTATGCGCATGCTGATGTCCTGCACGCGGACATCAGCATGCGCATTAAAGGGATTCCCGTCTCGGTGAGAGCAAAAGAGTGCCGGACATCAGCATGCGCATACTACTATTAGTGAAGTGAGCCAAACGGATCGAAGCTCACTTCACTTCTTGATGAATTACCCCCTTAGAGCTATCATTGTCAGCTACTATCATTTACTAGTAGCCACTAGTAAAGATCCGAATTTGCTTCCATTCAACACTTCCCCAATTCCAACAGTTGAGTCCTTATCATCTCTTCGCATGCACGCGCACACACAATTCAGTTGCTTCTAAATGGAGAATTAAGGGATTGATAACAGGGCTTCGGTTTGACGGTAGGCGGCTGCAACTCAAAAGACAAAAGAAAATATAGCAATCAATTGACCACATGAAATAGGTACCGTGTCACATAGAAAGATATGTAAATGACACTAGCCATTAAATTGACTTTAATACAGTGACAATAGTAGTGATGAAAATGGAACAAAGTGGTGGTAACAATGTCCTTTCTTATAATCAATCTTACCTATTAGTGGGATTTTTATATTAATCTAAGAAAGATCCAGTTACAGTGGCATTCTCTCCTTTAAACAGATTTATGGGAATTATGGAAGAACTATATCACTTTGGTTGTTTGAATGAAGTCACTATGCATCTACAACTGTACGCATGGTATAGTGTTCTACACTGTTAACTCCTTTGACAAGGGGATCCACTGTTTAGTGAATAAGGAGCAGCAAATTTGCTCCTGTAGTAGCAAGGTGAATAAGGGGGGAATTCACCATTCAGCGAAGTGAGCTCCGAAGCCTTTGGCTCACTTCGCAAATGGTATTATGCACATGCTGATGTCCGCATGCAGGACATCAGCAAGCACATAATACCATTTGTGAACTGAGCCGAAGGCTTCGGAGCTCACTTCGCTGAATGCTGAATTATCCCCTAAATGTCACACGTATTCTCTATGACTATTACATCTGCACTTTAATGAATAAGGCCCCTAAGTGTTTTGTCAAATTCACTCTAAGATCATGAGTTTACTGGGCTGTAACAAGCAACACATTTTGTGTGTAATTCCACTGTATCACAATGCAGCTTTCTGATCAATTGTAGTAAAAAAGAGTCAGATGTTTGGAGGTCGGATCGTTAAGTACTATGAATCACAGTAAACAGTATTGTGTGCTGTTCAGGCATTTTTATTCTATCAGTGCACAGAATGACAGTTTAACATGCGCTTCCTTTAACAGCGTCTGTCCAGAGACTGGAATCCTGACAGACTGACAGAGCAGGTTAATAAGTGCTTTCCACTTTTCCTACAGGCTAATTAAATATTAATCCACTTGGCGAGGTCAGCAAAATAACAAACAATTGGCAGAGTGAAATTTGTTTAATTAATTCTCCTGTGAAGGTTTCTAAAGCTTTTCTATCCCCTGACACTGGGATGGCTGACCTGCAATAGTAGAGAGTGAATTAGGGCTTAATGTTCTAGGCTTGCCTATATTCCCTTTCCTAACCTTTTAGCTGCTGGAGCTATCAGCAAATCATCTTTATTATCATATAGCACAATTAATTATATGTAGCAAGGTACTTGGATATCTTTAGGGAGAATGAATGTCTGGCTCTTAGAGCTTACAATGAAAGTTTGGTGTTGTAGTTCGCATGTTTTGTCCTAAGACAAGGGTTCTCAACCTGTGGGTCGCGACCTCTTTGGGTGTTGAACAACGATCTCACAGGGGTCGCCAAACACCCTGTAACTCCGGTAGTGAGCGCAGGTCCCTTTATACAGGGGTTCCTGCGTGGTGACGTCGTGCCCAAATGTCATCACGTGACACCGGTACATGATGACGTTGTGCCCGAATGTCATCACGTGACACAATGATGTCGTGCCCAAACGTCAGCATGGTGACGTCATCGCGGGGGGTGCGGTCTCAAATAAGTTGAGAACTACTGTTATAGGAGATAATACAGGGACTATTGGGGGTTATTCATACAAGTCTAAACAGTGATGAAGAGGTGTGAATTTGCCTTTATTTGCTACTTCTACTTTGTGTACTAATCAAATACTGCTATATGTCAAATTTGTGAGCAGATTTTTGACAATTTACTACAGTTGTGCCCTTATGCACCTCTTCAGGTTACATTGTGTGTGCATGGAAGCACAATTCAGTTATTTATCAAGCGTTGGAATGCATTGAAATGGTGAATATGCCAAAGTGCACTGCTGGTTTGACTCTGCTAAATCAAAGTGGTGAATTAGGGGTTTGATGGCTCCTGTTTGGCATAAGGTGACTATATATTAAAAAGACAAAGAAATTATAGCAACTAAGTGACAACATGAGCTAGGAATGGTGTTGCATAGAAAGGGATGTAAATAAGACTGTAATGTAGGCAACTTTATAACAACAACAATATTGGTGATGAAAATGTGACATAATCTAATCAATCCAGCCTATTAATAATATTTGGTCAGTAAAGCCGTTTCGGCTTTTTCTGAGTTTAATCAGGAGAACAGTCTGAAGTTTCTGGCGGTAAGTATTGCGAGATTTGCCTGGATCGATACTTGCTGTGAGAAACTTTCTTTATTGAATATATCCATGGATAGGATAGCCATACAGTATAGCTACATTCATTTCCATGGATATATTCAATAAAGAAAGTTCCTCACATCAAGTATCAATCGAGACAAATCTCGCAATACTTACCGCAAGAAACTTCAAAATGTTCTCCCGAATTATTAAAGCGAAAACGGCTTTTCCGAGTTTAATCAATTTTGCCCTAGCTAGAGTTACATTTTCTCCTTTAAACAGATCCGTGGGATCTATGGGAAAATTACATCACTTAGGCCACACCTACTAATTGGCCACATCTCTTTGTGCACACAATCACAGGCTAAATAATGTAGTGACTAAAAAGGGCTTTGTCTGTGTGACTTGGCAAAAGAAAGAAATGATTTAGTATTGTTGTTTATAGTTGTTGTATTAACAAACATGTCACAGATTGTAGAATGCACTTAGGTGCCGGAGTATATATACTGTATATATCCTCTGTACTATATACATGTATATACAGAACTCTGTATATAAAGGAAGGATTCAGCAATGTTATAGCTGTGTGTATAAGGATTAAACCCACATTCCTATTACAGTTTTAAAAGGCATCTTTTTCTTCCTCTTAGATGTATTGAATATTGGCGTAGACTTTGCAAACCTTGGGGAAAGCTTTTGGAATCCTCATCTTAGTTCTAGACTGAGACAATCGTTAATTTCTTTATTTATTTGAAAGTGGCACTGGAAGGGTTTTCAAAGTGAGTCTAAAGTAATTAGGAACTCTAACTGATGGATTGCACTAGAGGGACCTGTGGATTATTTATCACAAAGTCACTTGCTGGAAAGGTTAGAGGCTGAAAAGTAATTATTTTTTTTTTCCTTCTTTCATTTTTTTTTCCCTTTAAAGTCAGGAAATCAGCTGGGGAAAAGTCTATGAAGCCCCTTGAAAATTCTCTTTAACACATTTTATGCTGACATCAGCTCAGCAGCACTGATGATGCTACAGTGACAAAACTGGCAGGTGGAAGGGCTACAATCAAAGTAAATGTAACTGGTTGCTCGGTGGAAAAAATGGTATGGCACAAAGAAGCAAGAAGGCAGATGCAGTAAAGCTCATTTTATAAAGATGAGTCTATCACAAGTATTCAAACAAATGATCCCTTTTGTCACAAACCTTCATATTTCTCATAACTCTCCTTGTCTTCTAGATCAATGCTATCCATTCACAAGCAGAGCCAAAAAGCCAGAAAGCATAAAGGCATCAAGAAGAATTTGAAGAGTTGATGGAGATTCTAACAAACTTGGAGCAAATTCATCAAGGTGTGACTTCAAGAGATGTTTCATGCAACATTCAGTGAATGGGATCTTTCTGGTGTGTTGTGATGACAAGACTTTATAAAACACTGTAGATAGGTATATTTTTATCATCATGAAAGGCTCCAACCGGTGGAAGGTCAGCTTTTTAATAGCAATGAAGAGGAAACCATGAAAGAGTGTGCCAACCTTAGAATAATAGCAAGAGGGAATGGTTCGAACTCACCATATATGGGATACCTGGGGGCTGCTTGGTGGGCTCTGTATTGATAAGATCATAAAAATGTAACTAAAATGCAGGCACATCTATAGAATATGAGAATATTAAAAGTACTGAGGGCATGGAGTGAACACTGATCAATGTTCTTTTGTTTGTTGCATCAATTTCCATTCATCCTTGCAGACTAGCGATGAATACATTGCATTATAAACATGAAGTTATTAGCTGACATCATTAACAGGGCTGCAATATTCAGCTGACTACACTCAGTTCTCCACCTTTAGCACGTAATTACTAGACAGTTTTGCTCAGTTCTGAATGGTTAAATGAACTCTGGGAAAGCAAGGTGATGAAAGCTCTTCAAGAGATATAATAACTAATTTATGATTATTAAAACAAAGAATACTTGGTCGATATTTTATTGTGGATAAAACAAGGGTACTTCAGTATCTGAGAAATGCTCAGTCTCATTGGTAAAATGCCAGTTAAACCCTTCCTTAATCTTTTTTAATCAAAAAAATGAATGGATGATTTTGATTCCTTTTTTTCTATGAAGGATGTTATATTTTGAGAAGTCTGTTACCAGTAGTACAAATTAATAACTGAAATAGTTTATTCAAGGTGGAGTGGTCACATGGTGTTTATTTATATATATACAGTACGGCAGTTTTAAAGGACAAAGAGAGGTAGTTTGACATACACTATATATACACCAAACAGTTTAGTACTTTCTGAGGGGAGGGGGTTAAACTTCATGGGAAGATGATGTTACATGGGCAAATTTGCACGATTACGCATTGGCTCTTCGTAAACTGACTATTCGCCCTATGCATTGAATAATATCTGACACTGTTCACCACACTGAACCGCCACAATGACTGAAAGTGATTTGAGTCATTTGCTACACCAGGAATATTCACACTTTGATGAACAATCAAATCAGTTTAACATGGATCCAAGTACACCACATGCCTTTGGCGATTTGGAACAATCCAATCAAATTGCATTTACTTTCATTCTGATGAAATCATATGTAAACTTATAACAAGTCAATCTTAGTGGACTGTATTTGGCAATCAAAAGATTCCTTGGAAGGTCCTGCTTTGTTTGTAATGATGTCACAGCTCCATGTGTGACTATATAAGGTGATGCCACAAATTTGAGTTTATTGGACATAGAAAAACAAAGGGACCAATGGGAAACTATATAGTTCTTCTGGTGTTCCAGGTAAGGCCTACCCAGCTGGAATTCCTCACAGTTGCTACATTAGGGAAATAGACACTTACTCATGATCAAATTTAGTTGGGCAGCCCTGAGTTCTCCATCAAAAATTGTTAAATGAGTTAACTCAAACTAATTCATGTTAAATCCAGGTTGTTAGCTTGGGATCATAGTGAGTAGAAAGGGCTCTTGCCGAATTGGCCTCCTTAGTTGTGTGTGGGGTGAGAAGAATGCTAGCATGCCTGAGATGGTGAATGGTTCTCAGGGAAGCTAAGCCTGCACCTCAGCCTAATCTCTGCTAAATAAATATTAGTTATAAAATAATTGTATCTATGTTAATGATGTCTTATGAGAATATAAGCATTTCTCCATAATACTGCTCAATAAATTGTGTCTGTAATTTATTCTTACTGACAGCAGTATCTCTGTACAGCCTTTTGCTACTATATGCTCCACCTTACCTGGTTCCATTCTGGTTACTTGGGTAAGGAGTATCTTTAGCATTTACTTGTATGCAATACAGATATAAAATTGTAACTCTTATTTGCACATTAGAAGATTATTTTATTACATTTAAACAACTTTAAAAAACTAAACATTTAAAAGCAAAGATTAAGTAAAACAGAGTTGCCTTAAAATGTAAATAGCAGAATGGCAGTTAGATTTCAAGAGCAGATGTGAGACCTTCCATTGCAGAGTGTACTTTACTATTTATTCTAGACCAATGATTTTCAACCTTTTTT
>WMED01007836.1:0-11185 GCA_019650415.1 Pipa parva | reverse complement strand
GGACATCAGCGAGCGCAGATCAGTCAGTGCGAAGTGAGGCGAACACTCCGCACCTCATTTTGCACTATCCTGAATTCCCCCCTAGAAGTGGTATATTTTATAAAAGGGGAACTAAAGACAGAAATGAAATTAATATACTGTAAATACCTGGCACTAGCTGGGAAGTCCTGTCATGGGGAATGGATCATGAATTATTTTGCTCATCAATAAATGATGCAGTATAAAGCCTTTATTGTGAATTCCTTTATTTTTATAATTTAGTTCAGGTGGAAGCATATTTAGAGTTAAGTCTCAAGAAATAATATAAGTGGGAGTCTTCGGCCCAGTGGCTTCTCAAAATTTTCAAATCTGGCCCAGAAGAAAAAGCAATTGAATAGGCCTGTCATATACAGTAGGTTCATGCTTTTTCATCTTATGGGGGGCTGCAGTACCATTACTACTGTTAAAAGTTAATTTAGAATCAATCCATCGACTAAGAAACATTTGCAGAAAATCCAAGCTAAAAGAGATGACATGCCAGTATACAATTTGGGGTGACAAGAAATCCAGATCTTTTTGCCAAGGTAAGCCTCTGTTTACAGAATGATAGTCCAAGCTGTAATTGTCTGCTCACAGTATTAATGTACTTACTAGAAACTTATTAACAGACTATTACATTACTGAAAATCTTGAAAGCTGCAACCTGTTAGAAAACACTAGTTGAGGAGCATTTATAGGACAACTGTGTCCATTATCCCTCTTATTACCAAAGTTTTAACTATAGACATTGTTTTGAGAGACCACAACTTTTATCTTGCCCTGTCTGACCTACCCAGAGAATTCCCAGTTTTTGGACTATGATCTTTCTTTTAGGGCAGTGGCACGTGGGCATTTTGACACTGGTTGAGTCCACTAGTGTCAGTATGCCATGGTTAGTGGTCCTATTGCTTTTAATGGCGACCACCTCAAAATTGCATTGTAATTTTACTGCAAGTGATTACCACTAGAAAGCACAACAAAACCAGTCAAGTTTGGCTGCTCACATTTTCTTGTGATTCTTTCATGGGAGCTGATTAGAATGTTTGCTCCTACTGGCCTCCTGTGGCCAGACATGGGAATTGGTAACCTGTAAAAAGCCTAGGATTTATCTCGCTTTTTCATATGCAAAGAGCAAGATCTTCCCATGTAAACTACAGTCTGCTTGAGCAGATCACTTTTCTGAAGACCCAGTCACTGTCTAGAGTTTCTAATACCTCACTTTTGACCCTACCTGGACTAAAGCTTTATTTGCAGGGATATCTGTTGTACCATGACCTACTTATTAGACTCTATGTCCTGAGAAACCTGTGCTGATCGTCACCGGCATTGTCACGTTCTTGCATAAGAAATTGACTGATGTCATTTTCAACAGCTCAAAAGTCTTTATTTTTTATATGTGCTTCATTCTAGGAAATTTGCCATTTATATTGTACTGTGACATAATAAAAATGAAGTAGAAGTAATACCAACATTAAATATAAAAGAATATGATTAAACTCCATACTTCCACCCTGTACAGAGGTTGTGGCGGCACAAACCACAGGAGGGGGTCCATTAGACACCCTATCCTGTTTGCACTGTGGGGTAGAGGGGAATAATTAAAAGTATATATAAGGGCCATTGGGAGTACATACCCAGTGGGGCACGTGTTCCAATATTGTGTGGTGGGGAACGGGGGTAATGTTATAAAGTTAGAAGATTGAAAAACTGACCCCTGGTGCTGCTAGGGTTTGGGGCCTAAATAACGAGATAAATGTAGGGGTAATCCTTACCAAAAATAAAATCCCTGAGATTCCACCCCTCCCTGCATCTCTTTGCTGTTACTAAGCTAATTTATGACTAGGCAAATTCTGTTCTCACAAGTGTAGGGGACTGTATATGTGCAGGTAGGTGAAATCACACTTGAATTAATTCCTTCCCCACCAATGTTCAGGACCTATGTTTATTTTGCTAATGCACTAATGCATCCTCCAGGATGTGACACCTTGCATAGCCAAATTTAATCACCCCTAACAAAATAGTAATTCAACATTTTTTCTTTAGTTTCAACAGATGAATTGCAGGTTTTTTGGATGGGTTGATCTAAGATTGAATTTAGATTACAGAATGATCAAGCACAGTGGAAGGATCCATTTATTTTCCAAAATTAAAGAAAAACTATAGGTTCATATAGTTTAGGGGTGAGAGGGGGAGGAGGGAGATTCTCACCAATCACACACTGACATGTGGGCGAAATTTACCAGCGGTCTTTCCGACTTTACCAAGAGAAATCTTGGGTTGATCTCGAGATCAAGTTTCTCGATCTCGAGTTTTCGAACTGTTTTCCATGGATAGGTAGCCATGCTTTACATTAGTAGCATGGTTACCTTTCTATGGAAAATACTGAAAATTCAGGATAGTGAAGGTTGATCTTGTGAACACGAATGAAATCTCGCGAGAGTGAAATGAGATTTCTATTGGTAAATTCGGAAAGACCCAGAGCAGTCTTTCCGACTTTAATAAATTTCACCCTTAAGCTGCAGCATCTTCTACGTAGATGTCTTCTGTATTGGTAGCTCCAACCTCTTCTCTTCCTCTTAGTTGTACCAAAAAGAAAGCACAGTGGCAGTTTTTTTTTTTTTTTTTGTTTTAGAGTAAAACTGAGAGGAAGCAGAAGTGATAAATACTAATTTGATTTGACACACACAACCTTATTTTGTGTAGTCTTATCTTTTGCCTGACTTTTTAATGAATTTCTTCTGCAAAAGTGGAAAGAACAAAGGTTAGCTGGCTGATTTGTGTTTTCTCCTGTAATGTGTTTTCTTGCAAGTAAAAGCGCTCTAAATAGTTTTCAATTTAAGACATTAGTCTTTACGTTTTCCTTTTTGTTTAGGAAAAAAAATAGATGCCCAAATTGGTTGTGTATTTACTACTTTGCAGAGTTTAGTTAGTAAGTGAATGTGGGGAAGTGACATGATGTGAATTTACAGCTCTACGTGACTATTTAAAGGGGGGTAATTCAGCAAGGTGCAAACTCACCTTGCAATCCTTCGATACACCTCGCCAAAATGGTTACGCGCTGGCTTCTCTCATACACGCGCACATCAGCAAACACTTTAAAGGTATTCCAGTCACCGGAATACCATTAAAGCGTTTTCTGATGTGCGTGTGTAGGAGAGAAGCCAGCGCGTAACCATTTTGGCGAGGTGTATCGAAGGATCGCAAGGTGAGTTCACACTTTGCTAAATTACCCCCTTAGACTTTAGTCAATAAGGTATGGTTATTCACTAAGGTGCAAATTCGACTGTCGAATTCTCAGACAGCGGATTCCCATAGCAAATCCGCGACTGCAACAATTTATCCATTGTAAAGTCATGACCACAACAATTTTAAAAGTTGTGACTGCGACAATTTTCCATAGTAAAGTTGTGACTGCGTCAATATTCTCATTATATAGACTGACTGCGACAGTAGCAGTCTATTGAGACTGTCTTTAGCTGGCGAATTCACACCTATATGCAACAATTTGGACTTTAGGGAATAACCCCCTGGTCAGAGTGTTCTTTGCTTCCCTAACATGCATGTTACATGGGCAGGGTAAGTAGTTTTTGCACACTGCTATCACAGTATTATAGCCTGCAGTCTACTTTATCCCTGAGTAAATAAAAAAGATGATTTCAGTAAGCCATACATATTTTGTTTTTAAAAACAGACAGACATTTTTTTGTTATACATAATACTCCTCTTTAATAAGCTTGACACTTAAAAAAATGTATAGTGGGTAGGTAATAGGATGTGCCAATTCTTAATAAAGTACAGCCACAAGCTGAAAGATACATTTTAAATACTAGTACATTTACTGAAAATTCTTGAAACACATAGTCCCTTACTAAACAAACATTTTTATGTATTTTGCCACTGAAAAGCTTGAAACTGCCCAACAATGTATAGCCACCTTACGCAGCATTGAAAATTACTGTGTACATTTTTCTTTTTGCAGTGATTTATGATTTTTCATACACTTATGTCATCACATGAAATATTAGAAATCCATACTGATCAACAAAAAAAAATGTTAATACAGAAAAGAGCTTACCAAATTGGCTTGACCCAGTAAAGATTTACCATCAATATTGCATTTAAAGTATAGGCCTAGAGAGCATGCAACATTTTGCAACACCTTATTTACATTGAGAATAACAGCGATCAAACTTCTTAGATTTAAACAAATTGCTGAAACCCAATTACAATTTACAACCACTTAAAGTTCTAGGAATATTTTAAAATTGGTACATCTGTTTTTTTTTTAAGAATACAAAGACAATTCAGAATACACCTTTGTAATATACTCCATAAAGGTGGCCAAATATGCTGCTGTGCACATTCCCACTGCCAGAAAATGAAGAAATGTACAAAATGTATGGATTGTTAAAAGAAAACAACATAGTGATCAAAGAGTTATTTTAAAATAGTACTGTTTCTTGTATAGGTGTGTATAGTAAAACATCTGCAGCAGAGTTTTAATGTGGAAAGAAACATGTTTGTATCTAAAGCTCTAGCTGCATTATACAATAACCCAATGCATGGTACAACATTGTGCCACAATTTCCTATTAATTGTAGACAGGTTTTATACAATCTCAATTGCAAGGAGTCAATACATCTGGTTAGTGGTCTAACTACCATACTGTGGGGTGCCCATAATGCCTCTAAAGGCACCCTTTGCCCAAGCAAAAATTAAAATGGGGATTTGGGGGTTGCTGGATGCAGAGGCCAAAGCAGCTCGTTTCAAGGTCAGTGGTGTGGTAGAGTGACTGGACATCCTGAAGGTAGGGGTCAGTTGCAGCTGCCCCTACCTCCAGAATCAATACATTTATTCCATATAATATTTTCTGAGATATTAGATGATTTTTGTGCATCCTCCAATGTTCAGTTGTATACCAAATGAACCTTGATACCTGACAGACACATGGCCAGACATTACAGCAGAGCTGTCCAATCAATTACTCAGCTTTTCAGTTTGGAAATTTAAACTAATAGATTTGATTCCTTAAGAGGAAGAGTTACTCTAATGTAACAGAAGGCATTTTGCCACTGCAGCTCTTTTACCATTAAAATGCCTGTTTCTGTAGTGGTTTACAGTAGCATACAGGAAAGTTTATAGGAACAAGTCTGAGGCATTTTGTTGCTGCATAAACCCACCATAGCACCGTGATATTAAAAAAATATTTAATTCACAAATGAAAAAAAATCACGAGCTCTCCTGGGGCTAGTTTGCAGAAATTGTATTAAATTCAATGCATATGAAATAGTGAAAAACATGAACAACATGTGAAAAACATTGTTGACATTTCGGCCTGGGTCAGGGGCCATTCTCAAGACAATACATTTCTGAAATCTTGTCTTGAGGACGGCCCCTGACTCAAGTAGAAACACGACAATATTTGTCATATGTTTTTCGCTATTTAATACTCTGTTTTTGTTTCTATGCTCACTGCACACATCTTAAATCTGTTGTTTAAGCAGGCACCCTGTGTCATTGTTTTCAACTGAAATATATTTATATATAATGCATATTCATAACAGGCACCTAAAAGTCCAGGAAAGTGAAAGTAAATGTATCTGAAAACTCTTATCATCAACATTTTTAGAAGCCTTTCAAAATTGTTGAAATTCATATTTTGGGGAAATTTATAAAAGTGGAAAAGGTTTTTGACCACTTAATGCTAGAGAAGTCTTTTTTTATTTATACTTCTATTGCCTATTTAACAATCTTTAATTGTCATGTCTGAAGTCACTTTTTGATCCTTTTTTTTTTTTTTAACTCTGAAAAGTTTTTTCTTCTCCTATATAAAACTGCAGAAACCTCTGTAAACATATTATCTGTGTACTGGCTGTATACCTGTATAGGGAACATTTTCATTTTTGGGCATTACTTACCTTTCCTGAATTAAACTGAATTTAGAATCATTATACACAAGCTACAATAGCTGTGTGCCTAGCGTATGATAACATATTGGTGTGATGAACGGTATGGTATAATACTGCTTTGTGCATTATATTTAACTAAGTGCGCTATACAATGGTGTTTAGCACTTCTGGATTCAGAGAACTTATTCTGATGAGCATAGCATACATTCCAAATAATAAATACTGTACACTGTAAAACATATTATCATTTACTTTACCTTTCTTTCATATCAGTTTTGTTTATGCAGCCAAGGGGGTAAAAAACTAAAAATACTGCTATAGACCATTTCACAGATGTATCCTTTTCATCATTTTGATTGGATTTAGCTTTTGCCAGTATCCCCTTTAAAGCGAGTGCAGGTGAAAATAGTAACACAAATAAAATGCAATGAAAACTATGGAAATGGGTACATAATGCAGCAAAATAGCAAAAGACTATATTTTAAGTTATCCAACTTTAATAGGTACCACCCTAAGTATACGGGCAACATTTATTAAACCTGAATAGGCCAATTTCAGCCTTTTTGAGATTATCCCCAGTATATCTTGGCCATTTGATCACTAAAAATTGAATCGATATTTTTCAATTGATTTTTTACCGATTGAAACTTTTTGATCGGATTTTTCGATGGAAAGGTACCTATGCCACTAATGTAAAGTATGACTAACTTTCCATCTAAAATTCCAATAAAAAAAAAACTCGATCAAAAAGTTCCAATTGGTAAAAATCGATCAAAAAATATCAATCAATATTTACCAATCAAACTGCCAAGATCTACAGGGAATAAACTCCATAAGGTCGAAACTGGCCTTTTTGAGTTTAATAAATTTCGCCCATTTATAAATGTAAAGTGTAATTTTATTTAAAAGAGCTGCCTTTAATTTCCCAGAGAATATGGAAGCAACAGTTCCATGGAATTGTGAGACTATAGAATTCTGAAATATTGCTGTGATCATAGAAAGTACATATTTTCTCCTGTATGGTTCAAAAAGGCAATAACACCAAAAAAATGAAAATGCATTTAAAGGAACACTCTGGCCAAAACTGAAAAAAATGCATGTGTTAGTAAATACGAATTGCTAACTTTTATTAAATGTATTTTATTTTCAATTTTGCCCCTAAAATGAAATATCTTACCTGTTTAGAAGCACTTCTATGTTTAGGATTCCATCTTCATCTGTGCCACAGTCTCTAAGGTGTCCTGGAGCAGAAACTCTTCACAGCCGCGATCCTCTCCTTTCAGCATGCAGCCCGGCACCAGCATCTCCTAATAGTCACATGGCAGAGCGCCGCATCATCAACCCATCTCCCCTTGATGATGCGGCGCTCTCCCATGTGACTATGAGGAGATGCCGGCACTGGGCTGCACGCTGAAAGGAGAGGATCACGGCTGTGAAGAGTTTCTGCTCTAGGACATCTTAGAGTCGGCGGCACAGATGAAGATGGAATCCTAAACATGGAAGTGCTTCTAAACAGGTTAGATATTTCATTTTAGGGGCAAAATTGAAAATAAAATGCATTTAATAAAAGTTAGTAATTCGTATTGACTAACACATGCATTTTTTTCAATTTTGGCCGGAGTGTTCCTTTAAGGCATTTATAGTTACTATTCATGCAATCCAAATCTTTGCTTCTGTAAATTCTAAATTTTGTTGAGAAATTATGATATTTAGCTTTAAAAATTGGGTTTTAGGCTACACTTCCTGAATAAAGCACATTTAGCAAATAGCGAGACTGGGTGAGGTTTGTTTTACAACATTGCTGTAGATAAATACAAACAGATAACAATAAAATTCATGAATTCAACTTGACTTATAACATTTTGGCAAGTGCAGTAATTTAA
Organism: Pipa parva; assembly: GCA_019650415.1. NCBI lineage: Eukaryota > Metazoa > Chordata > Amphibia > Anura > Pipidae > Pipa > Pipa parva. Next base: position 3,375 of record WMED01007836.1, on the reverse strand, counting down.
ATAATTTCCATGATAATTCAAATAGGATTTTTTTCATATTTTTGGTGTTACTGGTCCTTTAACGCTTTCTTTGTATACTGTAAGCCTAATCACTGACAAAGCACAGATTTTCTCAGACTCACACAGAAGAAAATGACTGATAACAGATACCATCATTACGGAACCACATTGTGAACCAGCTTAGATTCTGTGGGACAAACTTTTTATATACACATACATTTTAAGTTTAGTTGACCTTTAACATTCAGTGCTCATAGGACAAAAAACATTTTAGTTTCACATCAATTATTTAAAAAATCCTTTTCTACATTTTACATTTGATTTACAAGTATTTTCATTTTTAACCTGGAGTCAGGTTACCAGGATTGATGTGTATAATTCCATAAAGCACAATCCCTTATTTACTATATATAACAAAAATAAAATAATCTGTCATGAAATTCCTTTGTAATACTGTGCTCTACATACCTCCCCATTGTATATACATATTGACAAGAACAACATAAACTTATCTAATATATTATATTTTTCAGCGCTTAATGCAGAACAAATACTGTCTGCTACTGTATTTCTTGTACAAGGCCTAATGAAGAAAACTTTACTGTGTATAATTCATACATAAAGCTGGTAATATTTTGTAGTATTGAAAACATTTAAAAAAAGCCAAAAATATTATTTTTTTTTCCCTTTGTTATACATTTGATATAAAAAAAAACCCCACAGTCATTATAATCCAACTCAGGGGGTTATTCTCTAAAGTCCAAATTGTCACGAAAAGGTGTGAATTCGAAAGCTAAAGACAGTCTCAATAGACTGCTACTGTCGCAGTCGCGTCTTTATAATGAGAATGTTGTCACAGTCACGACTTTACTATGGAAATATTGTCGCAATGGGGAAATTCTCGCAGTTACAGATTTGCTATGGGAATCTGCTGTTTGAGAATTCGACAGTCAAATTTGCACTTTAGAGAATGACCCCCTCAATAGTAACACTAACGTATTCCATAAATGGCCTTTTTCCACATGTACAATACTGACATACAGTAACAGATCATTGGCAACACAAATTTCAACTGAGAAGTTGACCATCATACATACTGTAATTAATACCATAAATGTCCAGAAAAATCTTTGGCACAATCACATATTTTCATTTATATTCATTATAACTAAGCAATTGAACTGTATAAAAACGTGTGTGTATTATTTAATATCAGGGAAATGAATACTGGAAAGTAAGAGCAACATATAAACAAACCAAATATTAATTGCAGGAGACCTGAGTAAAACAATCTTCATCTTCATAACAGATTCAATTTTGAATCACTGTAATCTACCGCTTAAAGCTCCTGTAGAGATGTGACGTTTATGGGCTGAAGAAGGAATACATACACATCCGTATTGAAAAATGATAAATCCGCTGGGGACAAAGGTTTCTTTTACATTTTCTGTGCAGTCTTTGTTTAACAGTTTCTGATTGCTCCTGCACTTCATCTATTCTGTTATTTCATATTAGTTAATTCATCTAAAGAATAAATAATGTGCACTAGATTGAACCAACCAATCACAAACAGTTCTTGTTTATGCAAGGTGGTTTGTTTACACTGCACAACATTCATTCTTTTGGCAATTTATATATTGGTTGGGAGCAGACAAATGTTTTACCCCCAAACTTTTAAGGTGCAGATTTGTGAATTCGTACAGCAATCACAAACTGATAAAATTTGTAAATCTCTGAACACAGCTGAACTTCTTTGTTCGTCAATATGCAGGAGAAAAACGGTTTATTTTTATTTGGTTCATATTGCACATAAACATATAGGGTAACACTTTCCAAGGCATTTTTAGCAACCAATGAATGTTTACATATAAAACTATGGAGAGATTCAGAATGCTTTACATATGTACAGAGTTTTGCCTGGCCTTCATCAATACTGTACATTGAAACAAAACGATGAAGTACAATAAAATATCTTTAAGCATTTTGAGGCACATTTATTAAGCAGCAATAATAATGTACTGCTATCAGTTTTCACTGCAGTTCATTACTTATCAATTTCACCCACTTCATTGCAGTAGGTTCTTCTCCATCATTGTTTCTGTCAGCAGCCTCTATAATTACAGGGGCCGCAAGCAAAAACGTGAACTAATTGTGTTCTAATTCCACCAGTTGTTGCCATAAAGCGAACTCAGTGAAAATTGATGTTTTACACCATTTGACATTTAATATATACTACCATTATATAGTTATGTATTTGATTGCTGTAAAATTCTATTTTTTCTTTTGACTGTTACATGTTCTGCATAATAAAAACAATATTAAGCCAAAAAATTCTGAAACCAGAGCGCAGCCTATCTCTGATGAAAATGAAGCAATTCTGTTTTGCAAATAGATTTTTTTAACTTTATCAACAAATTGGGAAGAGAAATTCAGAGTTTACAATACTCAATAACATCATAAATGGAGGCCAGGAGATAAATAAATGAAGTTGAGTATCTGTTATTGTTAATCTTACTTTTTGACCAGGGTCCCAAAAGCGTTTTTTAATTAGGCTCATAATTGTCTATGGTACAAAACAAAATAGCCTGTGTGAATTATCCCACAGGAAACAATGGGTACTATTTTTTTCAGCTCGGGTAGAAAACAGCCAGTGTGACCCTGGCCTTATGGGGAAAGTAAAATAGGAAGATGTCTGCATTCATAACTTCAACAGCAATAGACTGATTATTGTGGATTGAGGCAAATCTCATTTTAGTAGAACAAGCCATATTTATAAGCCATTGTGATTCCAGCTGCAATGCTAACTATACAGACATGTGGAGCATCTGGTAGATACAGTGCACACAGAACTAAACACTACTTATTTCATAGGAGAGGGTGCGGCGGCCTGCGCCAGACTCTGAATTCAAGTCTGCTTAATATTTTCATACGTGGTGTATAGAATACCGGTGCTTAACCCATGCAGTGTGCAAAGCATTGGCTTGTAAGGAAAATGGGACTTATTATGCCTGGATTTTAAATAAAAGACTCTAGGAACATCAGCTCTTTCCATTAAATAAAATAAGTAGTTTAATGAAAATTAAAGCTATGAACCTGTTGTATTTAAGTTAAAAAAGGATTTTTTAAGGTTTAGACCACTGGGCCATGCAGAAGAAAAGGAAAAAAAATATAGGAGTGTATGAAGAGATAATTATAGTACTTGTAGGGGAAACAAAGGAAGAGGAGAGCTGTAGTGGAAACAATGATAGGAGAGTACTATAGGGGAAACAAAGGAAGAGGAGAGCTGTAGTGGAAATAATGATAGGAGAGTACTATAGGGGAAACAAAGGTAAGAGATTGCTGGAGGGGAAACAAAGGTAAGAGATTGCTGGAGGG
>WMED01007835.1:0-10590 GCA_019650415.1 Pipa parva | reverse complement strand
AGTGCAGACAGGGAAGGGCGGGCAGGCAGTGGAGGGAATGCAGGCATGCATGCAGGGGTCGGATTGCCGGGGGTCCAGGCAGGCAGGGGAGGGAGGGCAGGCAGGGGAAGGCAGGCAGGGAATGCAGGTGGGAGAGCATTTGGTTCACAATATTTATTTTCTTTTTTTCTGCCTTAAAACTCATCTTATGCTCAGGTGCCCCTTATGGAACAAAAAATACGGTAATCCTTTCGGAGAGAGAAATATCATAAAGAAGCTAAAAACTGCATCATGAACATAAATCATTTTGCACTGTAAGAGTTTAAAACTATATTCAAATACATGTATTTTGAGTGCTAAAAATAATGGCCTTCTGTTTCCTTAAGTATCAAAATAACAGGAATTCTTTCGAGATATCCACTATTCCTATCTGTAGCAGGATGGACTAACAAATTGAAAGGGGAAAAAAATATATTAATCATCATATACTTATTGCATTACAGTAAGTTTGCTTATAGATGAAGAATTACTCTTAGACAAAACATTAAAGTGACTCTGACACTGAGCACTGCACTGCACATCTTGTCGCACTAATAGTGCTTCCGAGTCATTGTAATTAATGCAGTGACAAAGTCTTTTGACTGCACTTCAAGAGCAGGGGGAGGCTACCACTCCAGTGTTCCAATTTAAATTATTAATAATTGCACTTAGTTGGCTACTATGCACTAGATGTTCAATGACTTTTGAAAAAATATGCAATAAAACCATTTTTAAGTCATCATTTTAGCATAATTACTGTCACTTTATCATTTTGACGTTCACTGAATATTTTTATACACATTTGTGCAAACATAAATTCTTCTTTTCTGCTTTATATTCCATAATGAAATAAATAGAACATCAACTGAACCAACATTTAATGTAACACAAAATGTCCACGTTGGAAGTAATTTATGTGTTGGCAAAAGCTATGACGATAATGCATTTTATAAAATTACCGGCACCCAAAAATAAATAGGTAAGTCATTACAAGGAAAACTGTTTGTTCTGTCTCTCTTAGCTATCCTGTGTAGGACAAACCATCGTAGAACTGGCAAAATGTAACTGGTAGCACAAACACAAAGAAATTTCATTTTGTCCCAAATAAAAACAAAACAGGAGCCACTGGCAGGTATCGGCCTACTTATTTCACCTTTTTTGTGTATTTTTGTGTATGCATAATAGAAACTGAGAAATAACAAGTGTCATAGCCACCCAACAGTTGTTTAAATGTTTGCCTATATGAATGTGTCCATTTTCATCACAGGACTTTTAGTTATATACAGTCATATGAAAAAGTTTGAGCACCCCTATTAATCTTAATCATTTTTAGTTAGAAATATTTGGGTGTTTGCAACAGCCACTTCAGTCAAATTTTGGTTTAATGCATATTGCACATTTTCTGTTAGTACAATAAACCTCATTTCAATCCAGAAATATTACTGTGTCCATCAGTTATTAGATATATCAAACTGAAATGGCTGTTACAAACACCCAAATATTTAGAACTAAAAATGATTAAGATTAATAGGGGTGCCCAAAGTTTTGCATATGACTGTATCTCTGATCATAAAACTGTGAAGTCCACCAGTCAACACCATGGTACCTCCCCCCCTGCATGTTCACTGGGAGACATTTCCCAGTGAACTTGCAATCAAGCAAAGGGGTGCCCGTTTATTAATGGAAAAAGGAAATAGTTGGGACTCACCATACATGCAGAACCTTGGTGTTGGCTGATGGGCTTCACATTTTAATGTTTAGAAAAAGCAATGAAAATCTCCATATTTAATATGTATTCACTTGCATGGAATTTTTTTTTTCTTTTGTTTACAGATTTATTTTTTCAAAGCAGCCCCACCTACAGGACAGATAATTAGAATTCTGAATATTGTATCTCTTGTTGAGTGAGTTCCCAAATGCTATTAGACCTTATAGCACTATAGAACACAACATATTTAATCTGCTCAAGGCAACAACCATACTGTATTGCAGGTTTCCTCTAATGACGCTGATCCAGAAAGTCATGGTGGCCAGTTATGAAACAGTGTTTCATACTAATGAATTGCCTATACTAAATACTTCCCAGTGGCGAGCTTCCTGAGCATTCTTCTGTACACATCTGATTTAATATAGCGCAAATATGTTCTGGTCAGCCTGGGCTAATATAAAACAATAAAAATAGAATGTGCTTGACCAGTAAACACATTGCATTCATGAAAAAAAATTAAACTCCCAGAGGGAAAAAAAAAAGAAACCTGTAAAGTGCTAAGATCTGACTGGATTGCTACAACGGTAAAATTGGCACATCTGCTTCCCACACCATGTTGTTCTTTGGATCATAGACAGAAAATAACATTGTTTTATAAGTATCTATTCTGGACTGCTTACCAGCTTTAACTAACACAGCAAGCAGTTGTTTCCAACTAAACGTACCCAGCGAGTCATCACTGAAAATACAAGGCATTAGTTTGACACAGTACTTTTGCTATAAATGGGGCTAGCTCTTCATAAACCTTTTAAGCACCTGTCAAACAGGCACTAAACAGCTGCAACAGTCACTTGTGTTCGCTATATCAATAGTTATAGCTCCTGTTAGAAATACTGCAAAAATAAAATGTAAAACTTCTGAAGCGTGTCATCAGTTTTATCTTCAAAGGATAGAATATTTGAACAGGGGAAAAAGGTAGGGGCTTGTGTCATTTTATTTCAACCTCTTCTGCAGATTGGTCAATAGAGCGAATTCCAGTGGGAGTTTAGGATTTGAGTGCTGCTGTAGATTACATACAAATTACTAAGCGATTCATGAGTGATTTTAAAATCTTCCCAGTCAAAACCTTTTAAATTCCATTCAAATTATTACACGCGTGGTAAATATAGTGGGCTAAATACAGTGACCAAAGAATGTAAAATGGCAATGAAATTAGTCAATGAAAGGTCAGCTACAATAAAGGTTGGCATGGGTAGAGCATGCTCACTGTTATTATAACAATATTCTGAATTTCTTGTTATTTTTTTATATAAATGAGGGACCAGAGTCATTTGAATTTACAGCAATGGTCTGGGTTCAGTTCAACAAAAATATTTGCTTACAAATGATTTTGTCAAAAGTTGAATTTATTATTTGACACACTTTATCTGGATATGGTGATGTGATAACAGCAGTTTATCAGCTTCTCCATTGGTCTGCAGTTAACTCCTCTGCATTATCTTGAGTTATATTAATGCATTATGCTGGCATGCTGCAAAAAGTATTTGTTATCACGGATTGTTAAATTGACAAAGGTAGCTCAGCTATCTATGAATAATTCACAAAATAAATAGATTTGGCCCAATTCCTTGAAGAATCCTGGACATTTTACATCCTTAATATTTAAAACGTGTGTATTTCCATGGAGCTCAATTGGTACAAATGATTGGGTTATAAAATTCAACATAGAAGGTTTGTGTGGGAAGCAAATGTGGAAGTGAAGTCTGAAACATTTTTGTTTACAACGACACTGATATATGATGGGAAGCAAAGGAAACATTGCAGAGTTCTGGACCCAAAGTGCCCCCTCCATCCCAACAATTCATCAAACCATTTGCTTGATAATATATACATGCAGACAGTGAAAAATAGAGGCTTTTACCTGAATTGCAGATGCTCTCGCTACTAGTCCTCTAAGGTACTGCAAAGGATCCTCGGGTCCCTCCCACTTACTCTGCCATGCAAGTGGGCACTGTAATGAATATGGATCACAGCAGATTTATTTACATGTTAAGATGTTAAGAGTAATATAAAATTCTTGTTCTGTGCATTTTAAAGTATTATAATTCAGTGCTCTGCACCTGTTGCTGAACTAAATTTCCCAGCATGCATGCTAAAACCCAACCACTGTTGCTTGGGATGCTGAGAAACGCATTTCTGCAGCCTGATAGAAATAAAGTAGAAGATAAGTAAAAGTCAACAACAGGCATGTATAACAAAATGATGCATTATTTTGTCTCATGATTCATATAAATTGCACCCACATTAGAATAACTAAACACAAGTTTATTATTAGCGCTAATCAGAGGGGATATATCATAGTTCTAGTCTGCTAAAGCAAGAGCAGTGTTTAAATGTATTTCACCAAAGCAACCTTTACAGTCATTGTATCCCTCTGCAGGCATGAAAATGTCAGCTGTAGACAGGCTAATGATCATTATTATATTCAGTTTAATAAGCTCCATTATTTTCCACAGAGCTGTACAATGTAACAAATAAACAAACACAGACAAAAGGTCAGAGGGCCCGGCTCCTATGGAATTATAATCTACAGTATAAAATGTTAAGGGAAAAAAAGTATGTGAAAAGCAGGTGCTAAATTCTGAATTAATCACGCAGAGAAAGATGGGTAATAAATCAGTCTAGAGGAAGAAACCCTGCTAATCTGGAGAAAGAGATGACTGTTGAGACACATCTAGCTAGCGTTACAGTGATGAAGGCTTCCTGATGCGCTGATGAAAACACATCATCATCAGAGGGAGCAATTATGAATGAAGATGAATGAAAATGATGTCTGTGCACATCAAAGGGATCATCTATGAATGAAAATGCATGAAAATGATGACTAGGTATTGGTCTGGTATGTGAGTCAAAACATACACTTTTACAAAATGCACCAGGGATGTGAAGGTGCTTCGGTAACTAGTACATGCTTCCCTATACCAGTGAATGTTAACAGCTGATTGGTTGTTATGGGATACTAAACCTCTGGAAATATTGCTCCTGTTGAGGAATCATCATTTTGTGTGACTTCTATAAATGTATGTAGAGTAACATACATAGCTAAGCACTTTACATTAAGTAAAGACATTTGTGGACACAATGCATAGCATATTAGGCATTTCTGGGCACTTTAGATTGAGTACAGGCATTTCTAGGTGCTATAGATTGAGTACAGGCATTTCTAGGTGCTATAGATTGAGTACAGGCATTTCTAGGTGCTATAGATTGAGTACAGGTATTTCTAGGTGCTATAGATTGAGTACAGGTATTTCTAGGTGCTATAGATTGAGTACAGGCATTTCTAGGTGCTATAGATTGAGTACAGACATTTCTAGGCATTTTAGATTGAGGATGGGCATTTCTAGGCACTTTAGATTGAGGACGGGCATTTCTAGGCACTTTAGATTGAGGACGGGCATTTCTAGGCACTTTAGATTGAGGACGGGCATTTCTAAGCACTTTAGATTGAGTACAGGTATTTCTAGGTGCTATAGATTGAGTAGAGGCATTTCTAGGCACTTAAGATTGAGGACGGGCATTTCTAGGCACTTTAGATTGAGTACAGGTATTTCTAGGTGCTATAGATTGGGTATAGGCATTTCTAGGCACTTTAGATTGAGGACGGGCATTTCTAGGCACTTTAGATTGAGTACAGGTATTTCTAGGTGCTATAGATTGAGTATAGGCATTTCTAGGCACTTTAGATTGAGGACGGGCATTTCTAGGCACTTTAGATTGAGTACAGGTATTTCTAGGTGCTATAGATTGAGTACAGGCATTTCTAGGCAATTTAGATTGAGTACAGGTATTTCTGGGCCCCCGCCGCCACTTCTGCTGCAGCAGTCCTTGAACAGGTGGATGATTTTGTTTAGTGCCACTGCCACCCACAGTTGACTTGCCCAGAAATGTCAGTTACGCTATGCACAGTGTCCAGAAATGGCTGTACTCAATGTAAATTGCTTAGCTATGTATGTTACTCTACATACAGATATAGACCATAACTCCAGTCTCTTTGATGAAATAAGTCTGTATACAGGGCGAAATTTATTAAGGGCAAAACGATCGCCCGAAGTAAAATTACGATCGCACGTGTGGAATTTTTACCGCACATGCGGAACTTAGATCGATTTCCAATCGCGCGATCGGAAATCGATCGAAATTCCGATCGTGCAATCGGAAATCGATCGAAATTCTGATTATGCAATCGGAAATCGATTGAAATTCCGATCGTGCGATCCGAATTCCGCACGTGCGGTAAAAATTACGCATTTAATAAATTTCGCCCACAGTTTAGTATAGTAATTTCTTTAGTAGACCATTTTGTTTTTCTTTTGACTGGAAAACAGAATTGTAACCCTTTAACTTAAACTATTCTACATGAATTCAAACCAGACGTGGTCATTAAAGGCTACCCCTGTTTATATACAGATGGGATAATCAAAATGACTGAAAATGTGAATCTGTCATTTGGTATATTCTTAAAACTCTGTCTATGATGATCAAAAAGATTGGATTTTACTGGGAATTAAGTAAATTGGGTATATACAGTATACTGTATTTTCCAGCATATAAGATGACTTTTTAACCAATGAAAATCTTCTCAAGAGTTGGGAGTGATCTCATATGCCGAGTGTCCCCATTCTCCCTCTCCCTACCTCCTCTATTGCATGACTGTCTGCACAATAGAGCTGAGTGCTACGGCATTTCTCCCCCAGCAATGATGTAACTTTCCTCTCCCCAGCAATGATATAAAGTTCAACCATTGCTGGGGTGAGGAAACGCTGTAGTGCTAAGCTCCACAGCACAGACAGCCGGGCAATGGAGGAAGTAGGTAGGGAGAGGGAAAAGGAGGGGGGCGAGCATTAAGGATAGATAGATTAGATAGAATAGATAGAATAGATACGGTAGATAGAATAGATACGGTAGATAGAATAGATAGATAGATAGAATAGATGATAGATAGATAGATAGATAGATAGATAGATAGATAGATAGATAGATAGATAGATAGATAGATAGATAGATAGAGATAGATATTGTCAATTCTACATATGTACATAGGGACATACAAGGATTGAAATGACGTTACTCGTCTCTCCAACATACATAACATTGAGAATAGGCAGAATTATTACTAAAGCCAAATAAATAAATTAAAGTGCAAATGCCATAATATAAATAGTAATAATAAAATATACGTAATGGGAAGTGAAAGTTCATTTCAAACCAGTGGTAATGAGGCAGCCATAATGGAGCAAATAGTAATAAAGGGGGAGGGGAGAGTGAAACATGGAGGCAAGTTAAGTCAGTGAGTGTCCGTCTGAAATTACAAGGTCACAGGGGAGTAATGATAAATAAAATTAAGATAGTGCCCCTCCTCCTTCAGAGGGTAGGGAGTAGGAAGGAGGGGGTGGCACAGTGTGGGAGGGGGGTTGTGGGGGAAGCACAGTGTGATAGTGCTCTGATAGTCTTGGAGACAGAGAAGGCTGGGCAGGCAGGGAGAGCTGACCAATCCAAGCAGGATTTGCATTGAAAGAGGGGTAATCTTTTACAGCGAGTATATCCCAAACTCTATATTTTAACTGGAAAAGTTGGAGGTCGTCTTATATGCCGGAAAATCCGGTAATATAGAGACTGAGGAAACTGGTTATATATTAGCAGCAACATTTGTTGAAAATGAGAAAATATTTTAATACGCAGTCCTAGATATGTCAGATAAAGGTGATGATCTGTATCTACACTGGAAACAATAATGATATCTATGCTAGCAAGGTAATGCACTTAACAAGCTTTACTGTAAGTAATGCAATTGGAGGTTATATTGCTGGTGTTACCACTCTATTAAGCCTTAAATACACAAAAGAACAAACCATGAAATTAGTAAAAACAATTTACAAAGCAAGAACAATCATAGAAGACATTCATTCGACATGCTTTTCTACAATAAGCATTTATATTACCTTTTGTTCTAACAAAGCACTTGCTAGTTTCTGTACTTCTGAAGTCAGCAATGAAGTTCCTCTTATAACTTTACTGAGAGCAGCTAAAGACTGATGGATACTTTGCACAAGGCGAATGGCATTGTAATGTTCAAGGATGATGAAGGATAAAATAGGTGATCCATGCCGTTCAGTAGGAGGAGACACCTTCTGATGAATCAAATTGGAATTCTAGAAAAGAAAACAGATTCCCACAAATTTATAGAAATAAGCAAATATATATATATATATATATATATATATATATATATATATAAAATGATTTCCTGTTAGTCATGTTACTAAAATACGGTTGCCCTTAGTTTGTGATCATCCATGTACCATCACTGGGATACAAATTCTGCAGTGTTCTTATCCCTGATCCTACCTGCTTCAGAGCAGAGATCATTTTCAGTAATAAAATCCCTTTAAAAACCAACTAGGTTTCCATAAATCCCTTACACTATTGAAAATTACCACATAAGAAAAAAAAACATTGTCATGTTGACCTTGAGCGATGTTTGTAGAATCAGTGCACTGCAGCAGCTTAATTATATTGGCTAAAAAAAAGGAAAAAAAAAAAAGAGGTACTGTGGGATTTTATTTTTTTCAGACCTAAGAAACAGTATCAATTGTGTTGTGAATTATCCTAAGGCAATGTTAAATTTTACTGACCAGGTGGAAAGAGTCAAACAATGGAATAAAGCTTAAATGCTAATGTCCATATCTAATGATGACGATGGTGATGCATATGTCAAAAGCCAAAAGGAAGTGAAAGGAAAACAATGCCTGATTCATCAGCTCTGATCATCAAAGACAAGTTCTAAATACCAAAGCATCATGCAAATCAATAAAATGAATACAAATGAAGGAAAATAAATCACACATGAAACGGAATACATTTACCTTGTGACAAATGTTAACTTGAAATGAGTCACTGAATGCTATTGTTTCGCTGGAGAATATAATGGACCTCTGTATAATTAAAATGTGACAGGGATTTCAACCTAACGATTATTATAAAATACTAGAGGACAAAGGTCAAATGCCTTGTAAAATTACATTACACTGTTGTGAGAGATTAGTCATTGGCAATATACTTTATAAGCAACCAAGCGGCAATATTTAGCAAAATATAGGGCCATTTCTATTAACCCAAACAATTTCTCCGGAAATGAACAATTAGAATAAAGCTTTTCAGTTCAGCTACAATGCAAAATTACAAAAATACAGTCGTCCTTGCCCTAGGGCTCCCTCTTACTTAAGGTAAGAACATGTCATTTAGCAGATCAGGTTGCATTGGTTTTCCTACACTTTCAGATGAACAGTAGTGTTTAAAAACAACCATATTGCTCCCAAAGGAGCTCTCACCTACAAATCAAGTCACACTTTGAAGAATTCTCCACCCCCCACAGAGTTTTCCGTTTCTTTACAGCAGGAAGAAAACCCAGGCTGGATTCCAATTACCAGCATTCTCGCAAACTCTGTGATGTTGTGAATCTGTGGCCGATTTAGATGCTTACAGCACCACTTTGCGCGTGTGTGCACAGGTATTTTGCCTTTTCATCAAGCATTGGAAAGTTTGCCACATTAGTAAATTTGAAAAGGAGCACTGTGCCGCATTTGCCAGTTTTACTTCGCCAGATTAAAGTGGCAAATTAGGGGGTTGGTGGCAGGGCTGCTACTGTACGACTAACTAAGCCATACTACACAAGATTAGTCTACTCATATCGTATCGTTCACTTCTTCCCTGTGAGAGTCCTCTGTTAACCTTTAACAGTCCAACGTTCCCAATTTGGGAACATGTAATAAATAATTTATTATTACATTATTAATTTAATATTTAATACATGTTCCCAAATTGGGAACTTTGGACTGTTAAAGGTTAATAAGGTGTAAAGAATTCCCAACTATCGGAAGAATTCACGACTGAAACCTACAAAGATGTAAGTCATCTCTGTAGGATTTTAGTCTGTATGGGATTAGTGTAAGGGGAGGCCCTTGGAAACATAATAGGTTTTATAATGTGATGTTATGAAATATTTAGTGTTAATTAAATTATCCATGTTTCAGCAGAACGGTGTTTGTTCTCATTTAGCAAGCCCTGAGCTCCATTTTCGAGTACTCAATTAATTTGCAATATGAGTACATTTTGAGTTTACTCTCTATTCTTGTGTTTTGTTCTAGCTTGACACTTGTCCCAATATTTCATATTTATAATATTATAGTATATAATGGTACAAATCTAAAAGTACAAAGATGCCCCTTTTTAATGCTCGTTTAATTACCAATTTGGCTTGTTTTCTCAAAGTCTCTGCCCTGGAAAAATGAAATATTTTTATCCGCGTACACTTAAACATCCATTGAACTGGTGAATTGTTAGTAGAGTCAAATCATGGTTCACAGGATCTTTAAAGTGTTCATAAAGCTGCAATTTCCAGAGGAATTGAGAATATAAGGGTGTCCAATAAGTCTGGAGTAGTTGTCAGAACAAAAGAGAGACTTTTATTTAGTAGTGAGATTTAAAATTACCTTTTTTTTATTTTTTTTACTTAATTTAAAAGCCTTCTTTGCAAGAGGGTATAGATTGCCTCTTCCTGGGGTTGGAGTGTTTCCCATATTCTTGTCTCTCTGTAATTTGAGGAGATTGTTTTGACTCATAAATATGGATCAGCTCTGTGGAACATCCATCTGAACCAGAAGAAATGTCAGAACTCTGTTTCTCTAAAATACACCCTGGCATATGGGTTTCCTATAGTGTCGCAGTCATAACAAGGTAAAGACAAGAGAGTATAGGTGATACCTTTTATTGGCTAACGAAATGGATGGTAAATGCAAGCTTTC
>WMED01007834.1:0-10411 GCA_019650415.1 Pipa parva | reverse complement strand
TTCCGAAGTGAGGCGAAGACTACGCACCTCACTTCAGAGGATAGTGAATTCCCCCCTTAAAGTTCAATATCGGTCATTTTGGACCAGTGGCTTTATCATGCACAGCATGATACCTGCTGCAATTGTTACTAGCTTCCTAAATAATAATAAAAAAATTGCATTTTTCCAGACAACAAGCACAGTATTTGATGAACAAGTTTCATCAGTTTAGCACTCAAATGAAATGTTCAGGAAGCTCCGAAGTGAGGCGCGTAGTGTTCGCCTCACTTCGGAACAAGTGACATGCGCATGCTGATGTCCTGAACGCGGACATCAGCACGCGCATTAAAGGGATTCCCCTCCCGGTGAGGAGACTCTTATGCTCTCGCTGGGAGGGGAATCCCTTTAATGCGCGTGCTGATGTCCGCGTTCAGGACATCAGCATGCGCATGTCACTTGTACCGAAGTGAGGCGAACACTACGCGCCTCACTTCAGAGGTTCCTGATTTCCCCCCTTAATCTGAAATGTTACTATAACTCTTCCCTGGGTGAAGCTTTCTCCAGGGGTATATAATAGCAGCTAAATCAAAATTCACTTGGTAATAGCATGAAAACATAATGGAATCAGCTCTGCTATTTTAGGAAAATGTACAATGAAATATAAAACATTGTTGTTTACTTTACATCTCCTTTAATCCATGTCATATGTATGTAAATGTATTTCATGTATTTCATGCCTAGAGAGCTGGACATACGCTAACATTACTTTATGCAAATATCAGTAAAAAGGAGTGCCCCAATACATAACATTTTAAAATATTCTCTTAATTACTGATATACAGTTATTGGTGTCAGTTGAAATTAATGATTTCCAAAGAGTTTAGCAGGGAAAGAGCCATTAGAAGCTGGTGGGTGTTAGTAGGTCAATGATTTTCAACTGGGGTTCCGCAAGGACAGGCCAGGGGTTCTGCGACACCTGCGGTAATAAGGTTAGATGGGATACGTTCTCGATCACTGTCACACAATACAGATGTCAGTGTTCGCGACCATATCCCAGCTAACCTGCCTACCTGCACGCAGTATGAACTACGAGTACATAAAACTACTAAAATTTCTTTAGAGGTTCTGCCAGAAATCTGACGACACAAAAGGGTTCCCCTGAAGAAGAAAGGTTGAAAAACTCTGGAGTAGGTGGTGTGCAGGAGTTGATGGTGTTAAGGAGTAGGTGGTGTGTAGTAGTAGGTGGTGTGCAGGAGTAGATGGTGTTAAGGAATAGGTGGTGTGTAGTAGTAGGTGGTGTGCAGGAGTATGGTGTTAAGGAGTAGGTGGTGTGTAGTAGTAGGTGGTGTGCAGGAGTAGGTGGTGTTAAGGAGTATGGTGTTAAGGAGTAGGTGGTGTTAAGGAGTAGGTGGTGTGCAGGAGTAGGTGGTGTTAAGGAGTAGGTGGTGTTAAGGAGTAGGTGGTGTGCAGGAGTAGGTGGTGTGCAGGAGTAGGTGGTGTGCAGGAATAGTAGGATAGCAGGAGAGACCCTGGGATATGTGTAGGTACAACATTGCAAATTGGTTGGTTCAGCATACCAAAGGGCTTTCACAGTTAAAAATGACTTTTTAAAAAAATACTTTGTTGCTTAATGGGAAGTCATGAAATTGATTTAATTACCAAAACAGTTTTTTTTAATTAAATATTGAGAGTATTCTAAATGTGAAATTTAAAATGAACTAAAATAGGGAAAGGTCAGTCAGGTTATCTTCCCATTCTATAGATAGGATATATAGAGGCATGTTTACTAAAAATCATAAAACTTTTCTCTGCTTGACCAATATCAGCAATATTGATATTTCTGGTAATGATATTGACGATATTGAAATTTACTATGCCTTTTATACATTTTTTTACACCTTAACAAGTGATCGCCAGGTTGTCAGTGGCAGAAATCCATTATTCTTCAATATGGAAGTCTATAAAAGTCCCTGGCGGTTAAAATTGTCGATATATCAATATCAAGTGCAGTGAAAAAAACCTCCAGCAGAAAGCGGGCAAAACAGGCCAAAAATTGGCAATACAGATTTTACGACCTTAGTAAATATGCACCATAGTCTTATAATTATGGGGCATATTTACTAAGACCAATTCGACCATATCGATTGATTTCACCCGTTTCGCTGCCAATTTTTGTTTTGTTTGATAAATATGATTCCCCATCAAAATAAAAAGTTAACTTTAAAATGAAGTTAAATAAAGTTATTGACAAAATAAATCGTTAATTATGTTACACTTTTCTATGAGGGTTCCTTCCATTACAGATTGATATCTATGGGGGTTATTCACTAAGGTGTGAATTCGCCTGTCGAATTCGCAAACTGTGGACTCCCATAGCAAATCCGCGACAATTTCCCCATTGTAAAGTCGCGACAATTTTTTTATGTTAAGATTGCCGTAACAAAGTTGCGACTGTGACAATATTTTCATTATAAAGACGCGACTGCGACAGTAGCAGTCTATTGTGACTGTCTTTATCTGGTGAATTCGCACCTATACACAACAATTCGGACTTTAGTGAATAACCCCCATGTCTCTCTTCAATGGCAAATATTTGGGACTTAGGCTAAATAACAGGACCATCTCCATAGGAAATAATGGGTTTATTCCAGCCTGATGGGGTTATTCACTAAGGTGTGAATTTGACTGTCGAATTCTCAAACAGCGGATTCCCATAGCAAATCCGCGATAATTTCCCCATTGTAAAGTTGCGACAATTTTTTAATGTTAACATTGCGACAATTTTCCCATAATAAAGTCGCGACTGCAACAATATTCTCATTATAAAGACGCGACTGCGACAGTAGCAGTCTATTGTGACTTTATCTAGCAAATTCGCACCTAGGGGGTAATTCAGCAATGTGCGAAGTGAGCTCTGGATCCTTCGTATCACTTTGCATATGCTGTTATGCGCTCGCTGATGTCCTGCACGTGGACATCAGCGAACACTTTAAAGGGATTCCAGTCTCGGCGAGACCACTCAAGTTGCCTCGCCGAGACTGGAATCCCTTTAAAGCCTTCGCTGATGTATATCCCTGTATATTTCTAAAATATCCCCCAAACCTTAGGAATTACTAATATTGTATGTTTGAAGTCTGAAAGATGAATTTTTATTCCTTACCTTAAAGTGAATTTTGACTCTATATTCAACACCTTCCTTTAGAACAAACGTCTCCTTTTTCAGCTTTGTTAAGTCCCCTGCAGACACAGCAAATGTTTGATGTAATGTTAGGCAATGTTCTTGCTATGTGTTTACAGTATTTATATATAAATACATCTTTTCTGAATCTATATATTTATATACTGTATAATGTTGTTATTTAGGACAGTAACAGTTATTGGATAATATAGCCATGTACTTTTATACCAGGAGTCGGCAAAGTCAGGCTTGTCATCAGCCACCTTATTGTGGCTCGCAGTGCATCTCCTTAGATGCCCATGACCTCCGACACCTCTTCTGATTGGCTGTTGGCAGGTCATATGATCGGGCGAGTGCGCTCCTCCCCCTATGCAACTCAAAAAAAATTCATCAGTGGAGGAGGGAGTGAAATGGCTCCCTCCTCTACAAATTTTGCTGACTCCTGTTTTATACAAATATCCTGCAAGGGTCTATTAGTACTTATAAATTGATTTAGGGCTGTGTGGGTCTTTTGATGGAAAACAGGTGTTTTACCGCTTGCATTAATATAGTGCTTATTCATGAAAGTCCGAACAGTTGTGTAAAAGTCCAATTTCACATTCACCACCAAGGATCTGAGATTTTGGATGGCTTGAACTTTATTCCTAACTTTTTTCTTCAGTTAATCATTGCCCCTAAAGGTTCTGTCTGAAAGATCTGTAGGAATATGCTTGGAACAAGTTTTTAGCGTGGTACAAAGCTTCTAGTCGATGGTGACTCATTGGCTCCCAGTAAAGTATAGGGATGAAAACAATAATCGTAGGAGACGTAGGAATCGTATTTTCCTCCTTTGTTTCTTGTGCTCCTTACTCCAGCGCATCCTCTTATCGTCACCTACGATTATTGTTTTCATCGAATTCATTAAGGCAGTTGGGGCAGACTGACCTTGGAGGACTGCATGCAGGAGGATTTTCTTTTTCATCCATTAACAGGTTTTAGCCACAATAACTTATTAACTGTTTGCTTATTACTTGATGGACTTTGGACTTTCAACTTGTATCATTTGGACTGCACAATTTATTACTTTTTTACTGTTTTACTATTCATTGGTACTGGTATACAGATTGTCACAGCTTTTTAGGTGCTAGACCTTTTGGATCTTATCCAATATCCCTAAAGTAAATGGATAATTTGATAATTTGGTTAGCTATAAGGCGGTAACAAATGGTAGATTAGACATCCCAGTTGTGGAAATAAAGAACATGTTTGTTTTAGAATAATAAAAAGAGTGACTTTACAGTAATTCCCTTTATCCACTAAAAGAAACAAACTAAGCAATGAACTTTGATCCAGGGATCTAAGTGGTGCAAATGCATTAGTCTCTTTCTTACATACCAGTGAGATCCATTGTAATTGGTCCTGGTGCTGCATTACAAACCAATGTGAGACGTGTTACTGTCACATTTGGGGCTGTTGGATCTGAGAAAAAAAACAAACACTGGGTCATATCCATATTCACATAATCCCATCATCATTCCGTTTCTGTTTTCTAGAGTAAAACAAATAAATGTAAAAGTACTCTGAGAATTAAAAAATTAAAAAATATAATTTTTTAAAGTCCATTTCTTGATGAATGAAACCACGGTTTTTTGAAGTTGTCAAAATGTGGTAGTACACCTGACGCTGGATCTTGTCATCTGACTATTGGTTGGTATTATACCTAAATAATCCAATGCTCAACATTTAACAAGGAAAACGTGAGTAGCCTAATTTTTGGTATCGTTCTTTAAATTGGGTGACCTGCACCATCATTTTTTTCTTTCACCTAGAGGAAGCGCTGTTCTCCTTTTGTCTATACAAGTATTATTTATTAAAGACTTCAACTTTACAATGAAGCTTTGAGTAGTCCAAGGGGGTAATTCACGATCCTCCGAAGTGAGGTGCGGACTGTTCGCCTCACTTCGGAATGACTGAGATGCGCTCACTGATGTCCTGCAAGCAGGCATCAGCAAGTGCAGATCAATCAGTCCGAAGTGAGGCGAACACGCCGCACCTCACTTTGGAGGATTGTGAATTACCCCCCAAGTCTTTAATACTGTAATGTAATATGTATTCTGTCCACCAGGATAGCTAAAATAGCTCTTAAAGTATATACAGAACTTGAGTCATATCTACCTGCCACCACTGGCCCATCTCCGAGCAATGATTTCTTGTACTTGGCTAAACTTTCATCATCTTTGTCAAGCTCCTGGATTTCTTGCAGTGACTTCTGGGGAGGAGGTTTATAATTCAGTTTTCCATCCAGTTCATCATCATCTTCCACTTCAAGAGAGACTGGCTCATTCTCCGTCATTTTTACCTGTATTTATTAGATAGAATAATATATAATAATTTACTTTGTATTGCAATACAGTGACTCTGGATGGCTTCACAACAAATTCCACAAATTTGACAATCTGTTTTTGGCTTTAGTGTATGATGTGAAGGTAGAGTGTGAGTAAATATAAATAACTGGAAGGCCATTAATGATTATATTCACTGTTTAGTGCAGATATGATAAGGAATGGTTGAGATGAGGCAGGTTGTAGATAGAGTAAAATACAAATTGGTGCTGCTTGATAGAAAAGAACTATTTGACTGCACAAGATCGAGCCATTATTCTACTGTATACATTTGTTGTTTTTTTATGCAGAAAAAAACAATAGCAAGGTTTCTATTCTAATTTAAACAACCTCAGATTTAGTAATGGTAGATGAGGACAATGTATCACATACAAGTACATGGGTCATTTCTTATTTATGTCTTATTCACACAGCAGTGCAGCAATCTGGCCTAAAAGAGCTCAAATGTGTGTGAATGAAACATATCATGTCTACAATTTGGATGTATGGTTGCGCAGTTAGTTAGCCAATGGGACATAAGCTAGGGTTATCCCTTTGCTTTTTGTCTCTGTGTAAATGCAGTGTCTATATAATAGGAAACTTGATTGTATGAATGTACAGACACAGGGAAGTGCTTATCATAGTACAAGTGGAGTTAATTACAAGCATCAAATCATGTAGATACATCATGCACAGTGTCAGGCAGTGACTGAAGCCAGAGTATTGAGTTCCCTGCCCCACAGAGCTTACAATTTCAATTAGAGGGAGACTTGAATACACATAAGTGCAGTAAAATAAAGTGTCAGCTCATTAACCTTAGTGCCAAATAAAAGAATAAAAATGCACACATATTTTTATAATGTTTTTACTTTATTTTATGTACGATCTGTGTTTTTTTTACTCCCTTTAAGAGGCCTCCCTTCCAGCTTCTTGTTTACCTTTGTTCATTCAAACACTAAAATAGGGGTATATTCATGAAAGGCCAAATTGTCACTTAAAGGTGTGAATTCACATTTATTTGCCATTTCCCCATATTTAGATATTCAGCAAACTCTGCAATGTGGCAAATTCAAGACTAATTCAACAGCTTACGACAGACTTACGGAGCTCTTCGTACCACTTTCCATGTGCGTGCACAGGTAATTTGCCTATTCATTAAGCATAGAAGTCTGTCGCAGTAGCAAATTCAGCGAGGTGTATTGTATTCAATTTGCCAGTTTTACTTCACCAGACTTAAGCGTCAAATTAGGGGCCTGAAGGCAGGTCTTCTACTGACCAACTGACTACACCACACTATGCAAGACAGCTGTTAACCTGATCACGTCTTTGCAAATTCTCACTTTCATTGATGAGCCCCATAATGTATGAACTACCTTTCTGAATGTACAATGATCTTTCTAATATACACTACATGTATAATAGCGCTAAAGGTTGAACATGTTGAAAGGTTAGATACCTTTGACATCCCCAACAGTTGACTGAGGATAATCTGATATGATCCTATTAAAGGATAACAAGCCAGAACCTTATGTGCCAGATAATGAGTTATATATTCATCCTCACATGTTGGAAGGAAACAATATATAAACATATAGTATTCATTTTCCCTAGTTTAGTCATGTAGTAATGCTGTCATTTTACAACAAGAAAAGAGCTATGAATTGAATAATAAATCATTATTGTATAACAGAAATGTAGAAAACAAATGCTTTGAATTGGTGGATTTTTATATTTTTGGGCTATGTTGTACATTGTATTTCATTTCCATTGCAGGAGAAGGTGCTACAATCCATAATCTCAACATGAACCAAATTTATTTTCATTAGAGTGTAATAATCAATGACAAAGACTGATTTCTGATGATAGTTAATTAAAATACTGGTTGCAACTGGGTAATTCAGTTATTCTAAGTTTGGCTAAACTACAGAGAGGCATTATTTCTGAGCCTTTAGTGCCCCTTTCACTACCAATTATCCACCTAGCTACAATATTATTTTTAATTGTGATGACTTGATTACTTGAACTTTTTTTCGTGATGGTTTACTAAACAATTAGTTTTGAAACACAGAATTTGACAAAAGAATAAAACAAGATAGATCATCCAGTCTTCCAACAGAATGACTGCTGTTTTGGGATTTGAAATCCATTTTAGTTTCCCTTCTATTCAAAGGCCTTCAGATCTCTGTGTGCATTAGTGAAAACATTAAAAAAACAAAAAAAAACCTTCTTATTGGATTAGTGGATTATTGGATGAATTAGTCTCTGTGAAAGCAGTATTAAAATAGAAAGGTATAGGTCTTATGTATTAGCATGGGATTTCCTTGAACAATAACAGTGTCTATTAATAGGATATGTTGTTGCCTTTAATACATATAACTATTTGTATATTGGTTTATTTTTAGTGTGCTTCAGCTATTTAATACTTTGATACTAGTACTCTCTTCATAATATTTAGAAGCTAATGTTTTTCTTGTATCCCCATGTAAGAGATAATATGGAGGGAGAAGGTTGCTGAGGTTAGGTAATACATCACTTCTTTCCCCCCAGACATGTGAGTAAATGAGCTATGTTGCTACTAATAAAGTGTAAACATGTATACTAATATATGAAAACTCTACTAAGCTTATTAATACATTGTCCTGCAAATTATCACTCATTCTGTGGCCCCCTTACTTAAAGCAAAAAAAGAAATGACTTTCTGAATATTCAGATAGAAAACTTACTGGTATTACAAGCATCATACTGTGTAAAGAGAAGGCTAAATGCACTAATCTGCACAGATTATTAGTTATTAATTAATAAAAAGAGAAATATTCCTTTGTTTGGGCTATTCCAAAGCATAGCTTTTTGGCTTGAAGGATGAGTCAATCCTGTTTATTTTAGAAACATTCCTCTTACCCCCACAGGGTACCAAGGTAGGGAGAAGATCCAATGGATCACCTTCTGGGACACATGCCCCTTACCCACCTGTGCATCAATTTAATAATTTCCCCCACTAAGTAATCAGGGCAACCTTTTCCTCGGCATGTGCCCCCCTCCACAGAAGGGGGATATGGGGGCCTTACTGGCCCATAGTTAAATAAATATTGTGAATGGGGAGGATAATTGTGCTTCTACTTTTTTCTTTCAGTGTTGGTTTTGGTTCTGTGGATACTTTTTGTCAGTTTGTCTTTTTGCTGGTTTAGATTTTTAACTCATTTTTTGCTGGTTCTGCTCTTTATCTTTTTTTTGGTGGGCACAGATTGTGGCTAATCACTTATTCACTAAACTTTCACTACACTCTTCACCACTTTATTTGCTAAGGCAAATGTTTCAGGTCAATGCATTTCGATTCATTTTGCGAATCCTACACTCATTTATCAATAGTGGCATTCTGTACCCACCAGACTGTAGCAAATCAAAAAGTAGTCCATCGACAGACTACCTATTTTAGGCATGGATAACCATCTTAGAAATTGACCTTGGTCATGAGCTAAATGAACTGGGAGTAACAATGGGTGTTCGGAACCCAGCGTAATCTCTGCACTTGAGCCACCTCACTTTGCAGAGCTGCCCCTACCACAATGTATTAGCTTATTGAGTCGCTCCAACATTACCACAATGATGTGTCTCAGTGAAGCTTCTTAGTAACAATGTGTCTCCCTCCACACTCTTGTGGGAATGGCTGTGGGGGGGTGGGGGGTAACTGATCAGAATGGGCATGGAGATAGCTGTCACTCTTGTAGTTATTTGACTGTAACTGATGCAAAGTAATAAAACCTAAACCAAGGTCTATAACCCTAAAATGCAATTTCCCAAGGGATTATACAGGCATCTTTATCTTTAGATACACTTTAGAAATATGTTCCTTCCAGTAGATCTTGTTAGGCTCTCTTAACAAATCTAGGGGCCTACAGAGACTTCAGAGACTACACTCCTGAAGGTAGTGAATTGCATACAGCCTGTGACTTCTTTTATTTGCTTTATTACATATAGAACAAAGTTTTTTTTCTGGCTGTTACATAGACGTTATCATTATAAAGCATACCATATCTATTTTCAGCCTTTATGTACTTTATACTATAATAGTGCAAAGTTTTACACAGTCTATTAGAATACGAATTTTTGTGAAAGCTCTGTAATGCCTTATTATACGAGGAGAACATACTGTACCTTTCTGTGGAGTGAATAAGATAAAGAGATTGTTCGGTAGTTTCCTGTTGCATGACTGTTTAAGCTCACATGTTTTCTATATTATCTCTGAAGACTTTTGCCAGATAATGAGAAAAGTACCCTGTGACTAACCACAGATACTTGGTATCTGGGATGGGAAAAAAAAAAACAAGCTTAAATTGTGATGAGTATTTAATGATATGCTATAAATTTTCTGCCACCCATCAAATGTAAAGGAAATGATACTTTCTAAGATCATTTATCAAAAACTGCTTTTCTTGTTCACAAAGAAGAATGTATTAAATTAGCTCAGCAAAATACTAACTGCTGATTGGTTGCTATGGGTGTCCAAACTTAAAAAATAATGACTGCGTCTGTAGGTTTTATTTTGACCAACAATTTCAAATGAAAGCATTGAAAGCTGTTGGTTTACACTAAATTAAGAAAACAAATGATTCTGAAAAAGCTGCATTTCTGTGATAGTTCCTCTTACTTCATTATTTGCATACCATTTCCCACACTTCCTTGTTTCAGGTCATAATCCCATATTCTTTGTGGGTTCTTCTGTGGGTTTTATTATGTGTTATTATTGGTGTTCTGTATTAAGAATTCAGGATCAAGTGGCTGAGAAGAAGGTTATGTTTTTTTTTATCTAATTTGGGTCAGCACAAACACACAGTAGGAGAAAAGCCAATGAAAATAGAGGGATTGAATTGAAAGTGTTTGAGTTGAGTGATATTGT
>WMED01007833.1:0-17353 GCA_019650415.1 Pipa parva | reverse complement strand
TACGGAGAGCTGTATGAGTAGCTATGTGGGGGGCCCAGTCACTGTCGGGGAGAAGCTGGATGCGTTTCGCTCCAAAATAGAGCTTCCTCTCGCAGCAATTGACCTCAGACTGTAATCCATGTGTTATAAGTGCTGTATCTGTGCGTGCGGGGTGTGTGACGTCATGGGAAAGCCGGCTCATGAATATTCATGAGCGGTATCGTACGTACAGTCCCTTAATAGTATTCGAGTCATCATGGATGCTGTTGGGGCATGATAACAACATCACCAAGGCACAAGGATTGAAAATAAATAAATATCAGTGGAGGCCGTGTGAGAAGCGGCGCTACGGACCGGCTGAAAAATCCCAACGGTCCGGTCCTGGTCCGCGGACCGGCGGTTGGGGACCTCTGTCTTAGACTACAAAGTTCTCTTCAGGAATAGTTTTATTTCTGTGGGATGCTTGAAATGTCTTTTATTTCATAGTCATTCTTTCTGTAAAATGTTACGCCACTAAAAAAAAAGATGTTGCACAAATACAATAAATTCCTCATGCTAAGATAAATTTTGCAATTGGGACATAGTTGAGTATAAAATAAATTGGTATATTTGGCAGTTTCATTCTTCTTTAGTTATTGTAGCTTGCCAAGAAATTTTCTTGATCTTTTATAAGCCTTTATTTGGAAAGAGAGAATGCGATTAGTGAGGTTTGTGTTTAAATTGCATAAGCATTTTTCTACAACTGTAATATCCAATAATATAGCTAATTTTTGCATACATATACAATCTATGCACGCCATAAAACTCAAGTAGTAGACAGTACACTGGTATGACCTAATACTAGCTAACCAGGTATATGATGCCACACTACATTTTTACTTTGGGGATTTTGAGTTCTAACAGCAGCAAACTCTGCAGATTAATATTTGAGGCACCCGATACTATAAGCATATATTAACTATATTTGCATTTGATAAGGCATTTTCAGGTTTTGGGGTTACTGTTCTTTTAAGAGTGTGTGTATGTGAAAGTATGTAATGTAAGTGTAAGGTGAATTTAATGGCAAAAGTTACCAGTATAGTTTTTACAGTATATATATATATAACAAGATGTTACACTGATAGTTTTATTGTAAAAATAGTTGTAATGTGGTGGTGCATTCACTAGTATTTTGAGGTGTGTGTTGCCATCTTGTGGCAAGAAAAATGCTGCAAGGCTTTAGAAACACAATGTTAAATTGAGAGCAGTGTTAGAATGCTTTATTAACCACAAACTGATGCAAATTTTAGAAGTAATTTTGTGCATGGAATATTTCAGAATATGCAGGGCCCTTCATCAGACCTATAAATCTTACATCTGTATATACCTGTGACCCATAAATGTTATGTTTAAATTGTAAGCTCCTTGTTTAGATTGTAAGCTCCTTGGGGCAGGGATCTCCAACCTCTTGTGTCAATCACAACCTAGCACTTAATTTGATGTATCCTTGTAATATTTTGCTTGTATTGTTTTATGCACTTTTCCCTTGTCTGTATTGTACTTGTATTGCTGAATTGTACAGCGCTGCGTAAATTTGTGGCATTTTATAAATAAAATTATACATTATACATACATACAAGTAGAGGTGGTTTTTAAGATTTCATTTTCCTAAATTTGCATTAGGCTTCTCAACCACAACAAAGAAGATAAAGCTATTGACTAAAATAGATAAGGCTGTGGCCTCACGTGTAAATTTCTTAGCAGAAATGGGTGAAATGCTGCATTTGGCATTCCAGACATTTCCGGGAAGAAATTTGAAGGACACAGTCCATGGAGACTATGGGTCCACAAATTTAGCATTGTGATTCACAAGGATCCCTCTAAATTCAATATCTGCATCAGAGAAGAAACTGCAATAGTGTAGCCAGTTTAAAAATGAACAAATGTATTATAAATGGATACACTCACATGGTCAAAGCAGCAAGATCGTGTTGAATATTCACAAAAGTGGTGAAAAAAATCGTAAACTCCTATGCGTTTCCTCCTTTCTCCTCAGGGAGAATAGTTAGGCACTCTTTGTGCCACGATTTAAAAGCCATTCCTGGGCCAGGTACTGGGTGTGTCATGGGCATTACCCACTAAAACAATTAGTGAGGGAAAACTTGATGAATATAGTTAATATGTATTCATAGTGTCTAAAAGGAGGACGAAGCAAGTAGTTTACAATTTTTCACCACTTTTGTGAATATTCAACACGATCTTGCTGCTTTGACCATGTGAGTGCATCCATTTATAATACATTTGTTCATGTTTAAACTGATCTAGTTTCTTCTCTAATGCAGATATTTAGAGGGATCCTTGTGAATCACACGGCTTAATTATCATAAAGGCCATATTAACAAGAGTCAACAATGGGACCGCATGTCCTCCGTGGGATTTTTTTGACGTGTATCGCGAGAGCGGGTGGAGAGGTGTATGCTGCACACCCCATAAGTGAAAGGGAACTATTAGACGCGCCTGATTCTAACATCACTTTTACCGTTTGGGTCCTCAAATTTGCAAGAAATTCTGCTCTTTTACCAAGTGTGGCTTTGGCCTAAATGTCTGTTTTGTGCTAGTTTAAACATGAGATTTCAATCTCATTAATATTTAGAAAATGTGTGTGTTTAGAGTATGGTAATCAAAAGGCGTTTTATGCCAAACTGGGCAGCCAGAGGGATCACCCCACCCTCAAAGAAATATTAAAAAGAACAGACGGTGTCCATGAAAATTAAATGCAGATTTAATGTGCTTCTCCACAACAATTAAACAATGTTTTAGGGGGGAAGCTCCTCCCTTCTGAAGGAGGAGCTTCCCTCCGAAATGTTGTTTAATTGCTTGCTGTGGAGAAGCACATTAAACCTGCATTTACTTTTCTTTTAATTGTCAAAACCAGGGGGCCTAAACTGATGAAGCTGAGAACTAGGCAAGATGTTCATCCATTTTCTTCAGTGGAAAATAAAAATTAATATGAAATAGACCAATTTTTTTTCTGTTTAATATGAAGATGGTGTACCAATTAGAACTCCTCTTGTGTTAAATGATAATAGAAAGTACATAACAGGTTTTACAGATTATATACAACATACACCATACAAACGTCTTCACCACAGACCTTATAAAAGCCGTTTGATTTCTAAGACAGAAAATGGCTTAAAGTAAAGGGGGAACTTGGACTTTTTGAAAAAGAACCGGTCTAGTATTGACGTTACCAATAAATTATATCCAGCATACTGTGCGTGTACAGTCTTGTACTTCATTGGTGCTTCAGAGCAAAATTGGACAGTGACTTAGGGGGGAATTCACGAAGCTCCGCTTGCAGGACATCAGCATGCGCATGTCAGTTGTTCCAAAGTGAGGCGAACACTACGCGCCTCACTTCGGAGCTTCGTGAATTCCCCCCTTAATCAGCGGGGTTGTGCAGTACTCTTGATCTAGTTTGCTTGAAATATAATTGGACTTAGACTGTGCACTATAGCAATAATACATTTATTCCAACATATTGTTACCATTACATAGCTTTTATTCCATGCCAGTATGTGTAGTGTTATACTAAGGTTTTCTTTCCCTTTATTTGTAACAACAGTTGACCGGCTCTAATTGCCTCTCGTTGTGATACTTGCATAAAAAAATAAAAATATGCAGCTGTAGCATGCGACTGATGCAATTTCAGTGTTTCTCATGCGAGTAGATGGATTACATTTTAAACAAAATTACAAATTACATCTGACAAATTGCATGAAAAGTACATCTGATGAATAGAATGAACTAGGATGAAAGTGTACCAAAGTTGTAGCGTGCTACAGGTCAGTTGGACTCAACATGTCACATTGCCTAGTGTAAATGGGAGTGCGCCTCTCAGAGAGCAATGTAATGTGTGTACATGCCCAAAGTTGGGCCAGCTGAGTTAATCCACGCATCTCACACAAACCTCTGTAGTCTGTGGTCAGTAAGCGCAACTATAGTATATAATTTGATGCTTTAAGGAGAAGGCATATGTAAGAAATAATTTAATGGAAGTCTGTGGGTTTTATCATCTGGTGTAAATTGTCTGAATGGAATTTAATCTTTATAATAGATCATGCCAACAGTTAGTTAGCGATGCCTCCAGCACTATCTATTTTAAAGTGGGCCTCTCGCTTCCTTTTGCTTCACCCCCATTTCTGCAGGGCAGTGTCTGAGCTGGTCATTTTACAGTGATCTGCTAAAAATTTAACCAATATGCTTTTTTTTTTCTCTACATGTGATCCAATGTAAATATTGTCATTTTGGCTCCTTCAAAGGGATTAATTAAAGAATGTACTTTGAATGAGCCATCATTGCCAAATTCCTGAAATTGCTAAAAATTGCAGGTCAGCATTAAGTTGTAAAATGATCACTGTAGAATGATCGCCTCAAATGCTACCCTGCTACACCTGGTGTTCAGGGTTAAAAGAGAACTATTGTCAGATTACATCTTTACATATGTAGAACTATACCTTAGTGAGAAGGAGACTCTCCCCTGTAGATGTTTCATCTGAAGCAGAATGATTGATTAGGCACTACTGATAAACTCCCGCACCAGGAAATGTGTGTGATATAACTGCTAAACATGAGAAGAAAAAGCTGCCTGACTGCTATTGGTTAAGCAGTGTGCTGACCTTTGGCCTCATCAGACAAGCTTATTTGCATTCCTGGAATGCAGGATATTAACTTGTGCGCAGGTGTTACATTACACGTTACGCAAAAATGTTCCGGGGAGGGTACCCTTTCATGGAAAACTGGCCAGTACATGTCACACACACATTTCCTGGTGCAGGAGTTTACCAGTGCTGCCTACTCAATCATTCTGTGTCACATGAAAGGACTACTGGGGAGAAACGCTTCTCAATAAGATATAGTACTGCATATATAAAGATGTAATCTGACTATAGTTACCTTTTAATGACATATAACCAGACCTGACTTTAGGCCTTTAAGAGGAAATAGGAAGCTGAATGTAACAAAAGCTCTCTGCCACAGTTTAACAGTAGCTGTAGTTTTTTTTAATACCTATGAAATAGCAAGGAGACACCATTATATACTTCATATATGGATTAGTTAAGATTCCATTTCTCATGCACAGTTATTTTAAAAAGTGACTAGCAAGCTTTAAAGGGATGCCAAACTAATGTACCATAACTGATATGCTGAAGTACTGGGTCTACCAACCTAATCTGCTATATAATGAAGCCGCAAATGAGTACCTTTGAGCTGTAGTGCTATCTTATAGAACTGCTGGTTCTACTATCAAATTGCCACCATATTGGATCCTTTTTCATATGCTAATGAACACTGACACATCACCACACATAATACTTTACTGGTTGAAGAATGTCACGTGGTCCATTAAATTATAAATATCAATAAGGCATACACTCTGTGCTGGTTTTCACACATGCTCTGTAAGAGTCAATGCCCAGCACAGCAGCTTTCTCAGCAGGGGGCAGAGCTGAAATACTACAAAGGCAACAATGTACTTGTGAAATAATGCATTGCAGAAGAAGTAGAAAACAATCACTGTGATGGCTTGGAAAGAAAAGACCAGGGGGGGGTTATTGACTAAAGTGAGAATTTGACTGTCAAATTCTCAAACAGCAGATTCCCATGGCAAATCCGCAACAAATTTCCCCATAGTGAAGTTGTGACCACGATAATTTTTTAAAGTTGCGACTGTGACAATATTTCCATGTTAAAGTCGCGACTTTGACAATATTTTCATTTTAAAGACGCAACTGCAACAGTAGCGCCCTATTGCAACTGCCTTTAGCTGGCGAATTCACACCTTTACGCAACAATTCAGACCATAACCCCCTGTGTGTTTATGGTGTACTTGGGAAGTAGGCTAAATGAAGTCATGTGATTTATTAGAAGACTTTAGTTCTTCTTTAACATTAAGGACAAAATGGAATAAACTTGAAAGAGGCTGATTTCGCCTTTTCGAGTTTTTCCCGAGTACATCTCGGTGGTTCGTTCAGTAAAAATCGATATTTACCGACTGAAACTTTTCAATTGAGTTTTTCAATCAAATTTTTTGATGGAAAGGTAGCCATACCACTAATGTAAAGTCTGGCTACCTTTCCATCGACCCTCAGGGTCCAGTTACTCGCACCTGATTTTACTCTGCATTGTTTCTTTTCTATCAGGTGCATAGATCATTTTGTGCAGAATTGTCACAGTGATCCCCTGATGAGCATGTTTTTTTTTTAAATTCAGAAAACATATTTTTTTAAAAGGTACCATTTAACGTTGCTTGTACACTGAAGTGAATATACTATATTAAAGAATTAAGTGTATTTTGTATGACCATAACATTAACTGAGGTAATATAAACTACGATTATTTAATGATCACATAATAGCTTATACTGCCATCCTGTGGTCTTTGTCTACAACTGTATTTAGGCATTTAAAGGTGAAAGTCTGTAAAATAAAATGGCAAAGTAATTTTAGAGCAAAATAGGTTTCTTGACATTTTTCCTCCCATTTATTTCCCCAGAGTCTACTATGCCTTTTGTTTTCCTCATCTGAAGCAAGATGGCCAGAGGAATGGATATCCTTTAACAAGCTTGTTTGCACGACTGCTGACTATAATCACAAGCTTTTTCACAATGTAAGAATGTAAAAAAAAAAATAGTTTGTTGGTCCATGTTTGCTTTGAAAAGTTTATCACAAAATATAGGATCAGTTCCAGATTTGTTAGCAAAAAAATAACCAATTTTACACTTTGTTAAAGAGAGCCAAAGACCTCCTAAGTCAATACTTTATCAAGCATATTATAATAGCTGTGTGTGTGTGCGTGCGTGCGTGCGTGCATCTGTCTGAGGGGGTTATTCACTAAGGTGCAAATTCAATTGTTGAATTCTCAAACAGCGGATTCCCATAGCAAATCTGTGACCATGACAATTTTCCCATTGTAAAGTCACAACTGCGACAATTTTTAAAAGATGCGACTGTGAGATTTTTTCCATAGTAAAGTCACGACTGCTACAGTAGCAGTCTATTGTGATTGTCTTTAGCTGACAAATTCACATCTATATGCAACAATTCGGACTTTAGTAAATAACCCCCTGAGTTTGCTTAGTCATGGTAGCTTACATGTTAACTTGAATGGAAATCGTACACATGTTCTTTAATTGATTTTTGTGCTGTAAAATGTGTTTCACTGCAGAAGAGATTCCTTGACCCTATCTGAACTCATAACTGCTGCTTGTTGGTATGCTTCTAGACAAACTGATTCTAATCCTACATTTCCTAGGTGTTGTGCATGTTACATTGTAGAGGGTATTTGTTTCTACACTTGCATTCTGTTTTCACAATTGCAGTGGATGCCCCTATGAGCTAATACAGCTCTGCAGGTTATATATTCTGTGAAGATGATTCTTATATATATTTTTTCTTTCTGTTTATACATACCGAATGCATGCTGTCAGGTTCACTATATTGATATCACTCAAGATGCCAGTCTTGACAGAACTAGCAATAAGGTTATACATAATCCCAAATCTCTAATTACCATGGCTATTATTTAATCATAATAATCACAAGGTATTACATACCAGCTTGGACACAAAATCTATTTCAGAAGTGTTGCTAGGTTTTCAGAAGACCTGAGGCCTTGGCCAACACATCTAGAGAATGTAGCCCACTTACCACTGCATATGTTTAAAGCTACTTCCCCATAAAACTGTCAGCAGTTTGCTGTTAACCAATTAAAATTGAGGCTGCTCAGCAATATTTAGTAGTCAAACAGCAAATCAGTTATGTTTAACATTGATTATCTAAACCAGGGGTCAGCAACCTTTTGGGCTGAGAGAGCCATATACTTGCTGCTCTGCTCAGCCCTTTTGAACTCGGAGCCACGGACATCATATCTGACGTCATATAGGTGATGTCAGCGGCTCCAGATTGGCTAGCAACCCAGAAGCACTGAGAGAGCTTTGTCTCTACAGCGCTTGCCGGCAATTAGCCAGCAGACTGTAACGAGCGGTGCTTACATGTGAGCACCACTCATTACAATCAAAGAGCCAGAGGCAACCATCAAAAGAGCCACATCTGGCTCGAGAGCCATAGGTTGCAGACCCCTGATCTAAACAGTTAATTAGCTCTTGGCCAGCAGCTATTGTGCTTATATACAGTAGCACATTTTTTACACGATGTGTGATCGCAATTGATAAATTCCTATTGAAACTAATGTAGTCACATAAAATACACTGCATTCCGTGCACTCAAAGAAATAGAGCAGGTAGAATTCTAGTGTAGTACGCTGCGCAGTATATGCTAGTGTGAACACTTTTCTTCCATTAGCATTGTTCTCTATGGATTTTCTCTGGCGTTTTTTTCTCTCAGCGTATTTTTGCCAGAACAATTTTTTTAAATATGCTAGTGTGAACCTAGACGTACACTTTGCTCAATCTTCACATTTAATTCACTTATCACTTAGGAGTTAGCCAATCACATTAAACATTGTTTGGTAGTCAGCATTGGTGTACACAGGGACCTGCAGCTAACCAACTGCATTATACATTGTTCAGTAGCATCATTCATGTTTCTGTGAAACTACAGCATACCTATTTACATTATACATGCTCAGTAGCTGCAGTTCAATTTCTCTGTGGCCATCACGGTATCATTTAAAATTCATTTTACCTAGTAACCTAAGTTCATTTATTTAGTAGCAAATTGTTTTTATTAAACATAGTCCAGTTAATCAGTTATTTGACTTGCCCCTACAGATTACCTATTGTTCTGTTGTAAACAGCAATATACAATAGACAGCAGCTAGTTGCATCACATACAGCTCAGTAGCTAGCAGGTAGTTTCATATTGCTCATTCATTAGGAACTGGTCACATATGGCCACACTGCATATTACCATGTGACCAGTAGTCTGTGATTTAGATATAATATACCAATCATGCGACTTTCAAAATGCAGTACACAATTCGCACAACAATTATTTACTTTACAACCAAATATAGTTCAACATACCCATCACACTTGAACACAGTGTCCACCAGTGTGAATTGATTGTAGCCGTCAATGATCATAGAATTGATAGACTGTATGGGAAAAGGATGCTGCATGGATAAGCCTGGGTATGTCTGGACACAAATCTATCTAGAAAAGCTGTGATTGCTGACCAGAGATACCTAAGTAAAGCTTAGAGATGTATCCATAGCTAATAATACGTTTTTCCCAGAATCCTCCTTTTATAATGTCTCTATTTTTCTTTTCTTTCTTTTTTTTTTTTCTGCACTTTAGAAATATTTAATTAAGCAAAATGCATGGGCGTAACTCTTACATATCTACTGTATATCATAAACACTTGTACTTGGACTGGTCTCATAATGAACTTATTTTTCAATTTTGCATCTACATAGCATTGGTTTTAATAAAAATTCAGAAATGAACAAAGGATAAATCTCTTTTTTTTTTCTTCAAATTGCTCTTAAATGGGGATATAAACATATATGCCACAATAATACTCTTACACTTACTAAAGTTCTACTAAAACTAATAGACTGAGAAATCAATTAATAGTTTGTATAAAGCAGTGATTTTCAACTGGGGTTCCGTGGAACCCAAGGGTTTTGCAAGGACAACCCAGGGGTTCCGCGACACACTGGTTGATCAGCATCATTACCTGGCTCATCAGAGAGATCGCATCGATCTCTCTCTGATGAACAGGGTAATGATGCCGATAGCTAATGATTCGGTCTCTGTCCCTGCTAACAGTGATCTGACAACGATCACTGTTAGCAGGGACAGGGACCACATTATTAGCAATCAGCATAATAAACCGACACATCAGAGAGAGATCGCAGCCTTGGATCCTCCCTCTGTGACCTGTCGAGTATGTAGATGTCAATGACGTCACGCTCGTTATGTGATTTCTAGGGTTTCCGGGTTTCTAGGGGTTCCGCCAGAAATTTTATTACATCAAAGGGTTCCCCTGAAGAAAAAGGTTGAAAAACACTGGTATAAAGGATGCAAAGTTGTAGGTAGCAGTAAAGCATAGATTCATCTCATGCAGCTCACCAGAATCCAAGCAATTCCTTCTTTTCTGCTTGAATACCACCAAAAAGGGTAGAGAAGTATTCATATCTACTTTTAATCTGGTTTTGTCAGTATTAGTAGGGAACTTGGAGATATGCCTGTATTTGTTATTGTAAACCATTGACTGCACAATTTTTCATTTATATGCTTTAGATGTAAAAGCAAATGACTGACAAAATAATACAAAACTATTTGTTTAAATAACCAGACAGTGCTTGCAAACCTGTGAAGAAATGTTAAAAGGCTGAAAGCATATGTAGTGCATGGATGCACAATAGCACATTGAAAAAAAAAAATAGAATGCTAATGGACAGTAATGGCTTCAGAACTAGCATAGCAAAGAATACTGATTTAGCTCTCTGGGTGTGTTCTGTAAATAAAAAAATGAACCTTTAAATATTAGAGAGACGTTGCACATAGCAGCAATTTTACCAAAGGCATAACAACACTGTAAACCAGCGGTTCTCAACCTGTGGGTCGCGAGGCCGTCCCACTGGGGTCGAGAACCGCACCGACTCCCAGGAGCACCCGTAGGAACCCTTCTTATAAGGATTCCTGCGGGTGAGGTCGGCAGTAAACGTCATCACGCGGCGCGGTGACGTCACAGGGGGTCGCGGTCTCAACAAGGTTGAGAACTGCTGCTGTAAACGCTTAGTCTGGCTGATGCTAAATGTTGGCATTAGAATACAGCAAGGTGGCCTGTGGCTGTATTGGAGGTCAAAGCAGTAGAAGAAAGTTACAAAACAATGCACGTAACACTAAAAGTCCTAGGGTCCTAGGGGGGTTATTGACTAAAGTGAGAATTCGACTGTCAAATTCTCAAACAAATAGCAAATCTGTGACCGCAACAATATTAACATAATGAAGTCGTGACTGTGACATTAGCAGTCTATTGCAATCATCTTTAGCTGGCAAATTCACACCTTTACACAATAATTCGGACTTTAGCCAATAACCCCAAAACTAGAATGAGGCTAATTACAAACTGCTTTAGAATGCCTCCGTCTTTATTTTTTGAGCGGTTTCACTTTTTGCTATTGTTATAGTTTACTATTTTTATTCTTGTTTACATTTAATAAGTCTTCTGTTTGCAATGGTACATTAAATATAAAGTTTCAGTTAATTGACTTTGGCTGTGGAGAAACCAAAAAGATGACACAAAACAAATTGAAATAGTAAAAAAAACCAAAAAAACCCAAAGATCAACTGCATACTGTCTTAATTCCAAGATGTACAACCCCTTAAGGTTTGGGGCATATAGACCCAATATGTGATATGTAGTACATATAGGTGTTTCTTAAGTAGATCAAATTTCTATATTCATATTTTATGAAGTGAATTTATTTATGCAATTGTTTTAGGAACATGATAACTTTGGGAACTATTTAATGTATTTAGGTCTAGTAACCCATAGTATTCAATATTGTACAGGTTCTCCCTGGGTCTGAGATGGGTGATGTAATTATTAATAAAGCACAGGTTCCTTTGTTAGAGCACCGTGCAGTCTCCCAAACATGTATCACAATAATGGAAATGAACCCATAATATTCAGTCAGAAGTTAACAATCATTAAGGAAGCTCCAACCGAGAAAAAAAGGTGATGTCTGATAATAGACCTCAATGAGCAACTGCCCTGCTGATGATGCGTTTCCCAAGTGTTTAATGGCGCAATTTGTCACTAAAGAGCTAAAATTATGTACAACACAGGTGACTATTTTAAAATGAGTAGCGGTTTCTTCCACCATTTAGAAAATCAGGATTGTTAGAATTGGTTCGAACTGATTTTTTTGTCTTGTAGATTATTGCATCATGGATTAAACATCTTGAAAATTGCCATCATGAAGACATTAACTCTAAAAACAAGTAGGTGCTTTCATCATTTCGTTTGTTTATTTACCCTTTCAGTGACCGTGGACCCCTTTTCAAGCAGTTATTAAGAATTTTGTGTGTTTTACTATGATTTTTTTGTCACAAAACCATAAATAACACAATAAAAGTGTATAGAAACTTCTAATGCTTGTTTGTAAGAGGTTTTGTTATCTTTACAGCAGCACCTCATACAGTACCATATGTTTCTAAAGATTTATAATACAATAAATGTGCATGCCTTGCAGTTAATCTGCGATAATTGCCAACTAATATAGAATGTCCCAAATCAAAAACATCTGCATAAATATATTCCTGCAAGCTACACGCACAGGATATTGGGGTCCTTTACTCTGGTTATGTAGATAACTGCAGCTGGGATTTGACAATTCATGTTTCCTGTCACTTTCGTTTTAGAAAGAAAATGCCAAATCATTTTAGAACCAAATTTAACAAGGTAAATACGAAAACACAAATGCGTCTAAGATATAAGGCAAATATGTATAAGAACCGCAAGGTTATGTTTGCCAAGGATCAGTGGCGGACCTACAGGGGTGGCAGCAGTTATGGTGGCGACAGTGCCCAATGCTCCAGGGAGCCTGGCTGCCGCCACTACAACCCCTGTAATGTGCCATGGGGAGAGGCCACGATTGCCAGTACCAGTCTGCACTGGGTCCCCCCCCCCTCCCAAAGTTCTTCCCCTTCATATATAAATGAAAAGGGTCTAACGACATATAAATAATTTCCATATAACAAGATCTCTTACTTATAATTTATGGGAATCAGTTCTGCATGTGGACCAAACTAACTGGTCAGCAGTGACTCTGGGAAAAATAACCATTATACAACATGAATAAGCAGTTCTGACAGCCTTCACATATCGCCATTACTGGAGAACAAAAAACATTTGCTTTAGAAGTATTTTGCAAAGGCACACATTTAGCATTCTACCAACAGTTTACATTAGCAAGAGATTGTAAAATAATATGCATTTTCCCTTTCTGTAGGCTTTCAGCAGAAGATGTACGTTTATTGTCTATTAGATGCATCCCAATTCTCACATTGCCTGACCTAGTCCCTTTGCTTAATGCACTACTTTGCTATTATGGTTCTGATGCAAATGAGGTTCTTGATGATCACTTTCTCGAGAGCGTAAATGATGCACTACTTAGGTGAGTATGGCAAGAGTTAACTAGAAATATGTATAAAAAAATATATATATATATATTTATTTATTTTTAAAGCAAAACACAGCAGCATGCATTGTTGTATTATTACACATACATATATCTTGACTTTATGTTTTTTTTTCTTTTTTACAGTATTTTATAATACATGTATTTCACCACATTATCTATTTGGTTTTTGTATTTTTTTTTTATATATACAAATGAAGGAAGAAGATTTTACTAAGTGAACCAGCAATACTTAACCTGTGGCTTCGTCATTTGCCGAGCCTTGAAAAAGCTGTGCTGGATATGTTTCAAAGATTAATTGCCGTCCCACGTAAATCGCTGAAAGAAATGGAACAGATTATAAAAGATTCATTCTTGGTAAGTGCTTTAGGTCTTAAAGCAAAAAGCTCTGAGTTTATATTTTTCTGTAAAGAATGAGAAGTTTGCATGATTATCCATTGAACAGTACTCATTTTTTTTCTAAATGTTCTTAAATCATACTTCTGGCTCATCATATGTAAACTGACTGACCCTACTGTCTTTTAGGTGAATTAAAACAAGTATTTTATAATGAACATTTAAAAATCATATAATATTGTTCTCTTCAATAGAAAAGTTTTTACTTTTTATATTTTTATTTTAAGTTGCAATTGCAAAGTCATTGTATGTATGTATAATTTTATTTATAAAACGCCACAAATTTACGCAGCGCTGTGCAATTCAGCGATACAAGTACAATACAGACAAGGGAAAAGTGCATTAAACAATACAAGTAAAATATTACAAGGATACATCAAAATAAGTGCTAGTTTGTGATTGACACAAGAGGTTGGAGGTCCCTGCCCCAAGGAGCTTACAATTTAAGTGTTGTATTTGTTTAGATGTATTCTGTTGAATTTTGGGGGCCATTATAGGTGCAATAGATCAAGATTACATATGTTTATGACAGGTTATTAAAAAAAAAAAAAAAAAAACACATAGTGAAGGTATTTCTCACTATCATTGCATACTGATTTTCTCTTTTTAATTGGTTAACTCAGGGGTCAGCAAAGTGCGGCTCACAAGCCACTTGTGGCTCTTTAGCCGCCTTGCTGTGGCTCGGAGCGCACCTCCGAAGCCCCGCCCATGAACACCGACAGCTCTTCGTTGTCAGGTCATGTAGTCGGGAAAGTGCACTTCTCCCTCCTCCAGCGGCTCACAAAATAGTTGTCGCTGCTGGAGGAGGGAGCGAGATGGCTCCCTCCTAACAGGTTAACCCAGGGGTCGGTAAACTTCTGATAAATGTGTTTCTCTTTTTCTACTGGTCTTAAATTCTGTAATTGTAGAGC
Source organism: Pipa parva (assembly GCA_019650415.1). Taxonomy (NCBI): domain Eukaryota; kingdom Metazoa; phylum Chordata; class Amphibia; order Anura; family Pipidae; genus Pipa; species Pipa parva. The sequence goes on along the minus strand of WMED01007833.1, from coordinate 2,912 downwards.
ACTCTTTAAACCGAAATTTGCTATTCAATTTATATTTTATTATTAAATTTAAAAGCAGCAGCCGAGACGTTCACCAAAATGTATTTGTACAGTATAGATTAATATTGCTTGATCATCCCTGTTAGTCTAGCAAGAAAAATACTCATTGTTTTCTATGAAAATATGTTAGCAACATGTGATCAGACTAGGGTAGCAGGGCACAATCACATGCTGCAGTTTTGTCATGGACTGTTACAGACCTTAAAGAAAGCCACGTTTCCTGTTCTCTACAAGGTGCGTTTCCAAGGCTCCTGCTAGAGAATAAGGGGCTTATTCATGAAAATCCAAAAAGTTGGGTAAAGGTCTGAACTCCTACTCATTGCTCATTTCTCAATCTTCGCATATTCAGCAAACTCTGTAATGTGGCGAATTTTCGACCAGTTCGGGTGCTTACAGAGCTCTTTGCACCACTTTCCACTTTGCAAATCAAGCAAGATGTACTGTGTCTCATTCACCACCTTTACTTTGCCAGATCAAACTGGTGAATTTGAGGGTTGATGGGAGGGCTCCTTCTCTCCCTACTAACTACATTGTACTATGCAAGAGACTGCGTCTGACGCCATTTGCTTCTTTGCTATGGGAACCCCTGTTTAATAAAAGAGAATTTGCAACGATCTGAACGTAGTGACCCAAAGTGACCCAAATTAATTTCGACAATCAAATTCTCACTTTGATGAATAAGCCCCTCAAACTTTACATGCGTAAGCCCATTATTATTAGCACTTGAAGATAAAAAGTTATCATTTCACATGTTTCCCTGTTTGTTACCACCAGTAAATTCAGCTGCATTTGTGAGGAGCCTGAAACTCAAACACTCAATGACCAACAGAGCCTAGTTTTAAAGTGGAAAACCAAAGGCACACAGTAATTATAGGGATAAAATATCTGCATCACCCAAAATAGTGCAATAAAATGGTGCATGCAACATTAAAGGGGTTATTCACTAAGGTGCGAATTCGACTGTTGAATTCTCAAACAGCGGATTCCCATAGCAAATCCGCGACAATTTCCCCAAGTTAAGATTGTGACAATTTTCCCATAATAAAGTCACGACTGCAACAATATTCTCATTGTAAAGACACAGCTGCGACAGTAGCAGCATATTGTGACTGTCTTTATCTGGCGAATTCACACCTATACGCAACAATTCGGACTGTAGTGAATAACCTCCTAAATATGAATGATGCAAGTTGCTTTACAGACATAAAGGTCTGAGCAGGCACAGTGTTACTCCTTAACTGGGTGGCTGGATGGTAATGTTGGAAAATTTTGAATGAGATTTATTAGGTGTAATGTTAATAAAATCTCTGTGGTTATGCACCATTGACATTTTTACCTATTTTTGTTTTAATACAAAGATCCCCAGCAAGTTAAAGTGCAAGTAGTACACTGCAAATAAATTCCCTCAGTCATAAGGTTTGTCAGCATTTTTGCAGGATGGCTTCACCAGATTTAACATTTAACGCACAATTAAAGCAGTCCATAGTGAATTGGGGAAATCTGCAGGACACAGCTTTATAACTGGGTAGTCTAAAACTGGATAATGCTGAACACTCAACAGAATAACTGGGGTAATGCTGCTGTGGATTCAGCAAGCATACTATAGAAAGGTAGCCATAGATTTTGCAGCAGAAATAGGATTTGAATTGGTACATTTCAAGGATCAATTTGCAGTGCACGTTAGTGAGTGAGTCTCAGGGTTATTCACTAAAGTCCAAATTGTTGCGTATAGGTGGAAATTCGCCAAATAAAGACAGTTGCAATAGGCTGCTACTGTCGCAGTCGCGTCTTTATAATGAGAATATTGTCGCAGTCACAACTTTATTATGGGAAAATTGTTGCAATCTTAACTTTATAAAATTGTTGTGACTTTATTATGGGGACATTGTCGCGGATTTGCTATGGGAATCTGCTGTTTGAGAATTCGACACTCGAAATCGCACTTTAGTGAATAACCCCCTCAATGTGTGAGACTCAATAATAATAGAATAAAAATGCAGTGGTAATTAGGCTGTTGGTGAATTTTACATACACATTGTTATTCTAATACAGCATTTTAAGAAAACAGTGGTTAAACTGTTTCACCCTTGATGTGCACTCTATATATGTTTAAATATAAATTGCAAAAGATGCATTTTCTCTTAAAAATTACAATTTCTAAAGATACACTGGAGCTGAATTGTAGCATCCATTGCATCTGCACACCTCATAAAATGGTTGGTCTATGTTTCTCATGAACAAGAAACTTGATATTCCCTGCATTATATTTGGTATGTGAGAGTAATTTGTGTGATGGTCTAGTAACCTCTATTTTATATGGTGTGCTGTTAATTTAGTTTCCCTTCCCCTGAGAATAAAAGTAAATTAGTTCTAGAAATTCTATAGTAGCTTAGGAAGTTGTAAAATGCAGCATAGTTTCGTCTCCACTTGAATATCCTAGCTCTTTAATGACTGCAGAAAGATTCTGCTTATCTTATTTTGGATTCAGGAAATATATAATTGGCTATAATAATATTACTTTAGTAATGCACATGACCAGTGATTCGGTGCAAAATTGCATATAGAATCAATACCAAAAGAAAATTTTAACAATATAAAACAGAATATATTTTATTCTACTTATGTCACATAATGTATTGTACATTAGAAATTACTAGGCACTAGAATAAATTATGGAATAAGCTATTCCCATCTGTTCCATACTGTTAGTGGATTGGATGCTGCAGTAAATCTAGAAGAGGAGAGGAATCTGACCCCCTTAGGCTTTTACCTTTGGGGTCATCTGAAGGCAATTGTCTATGCTGTGAAGATAAGAGATGTGCAGCATCTGAAACAATGGATACTGGAAGCCTGTGCTAGCATTTCTTCTGCGG
>WMED01007832.1:0-17355 GCA_019650415.1 Pipa parva | reverse complement strand
GCCGCTAGGTGCCTGTGCAGTGGGAGTGCATAGAGCCGTTAGGAGCCCTTACAGTGGGAGTGCATAGGGCCGCTAGGTGCCTGTGCAGTGGGAGTGCATAGCGCCTCTAGGATTATGCAGACTTGAAGTGTATAGATCCTCTAGGTCCCTGTTCAGTGGGAGTGCCTAGATCCTCTAGGTCTCTGTGCAGTGAGAGTGTCTAGATCCTCTAGGTCTCTGTGCAGTGGGAGTGTTTAGATCCTCTAGGTCCCTGTGCAGTGGGAGTGCCTAGAGCCTCTAGGACCCTGTGCAGTGGGTAAATACAGAATCTCTAGATCCCCGTACATTGGTATATGGAGAGGCCCTAGGACCCCTACAGTAGAATGGGTGAGGTGCATGATGTCCCATTGTAGCTTTCTCTCTTGTATCTCAGGTGACAGTGGACCCCCCAACACCAGATATTAAAGTGGAGGACCCACTAGAGGATCCACTTCCAGGGGATGAGAAGCTCTCAGAGTCCCAGTTTTTCCCTACAGTTCTGCCTGAGCAGCCAGTCACCCAGGAGATTCTGGTTGTTATTGACTCCCCGGAGAAAGAGGATGAAATTAAGATGAAGTGCGAGACTCCAGATGGGGATAAAAAAGAGGAATCATTTACTCCAGCCTCGTCTGCTGAGGGACAGCCTGTGAAAGGGAAGAAGCCAAAAGACTTGGAACTGCCATTCTCTGCTGTGATTGGCCAGGAGAAGTTGAACACTACCATGAACTCACTCTTGGCTCCTGGGAATGCCTCCTCTGTTATCACATCTCATTCTGTGGTGAGTCTTGTACTTTGCTGTTCTGGCTTTGGCAAGTGGGGGATGCTGGGAGCTGTAGTTAAATAACATTTTTCCATGCTCCAGTACATTGCATAATAAAACCAGTTCCTGCAATCTGCCATATCCCACTTCCTTTCTCCCTGACAATATGGACACATACAGGGTAAATATGACACCATGGGGCAGTGAGATGGACCTGTCAGCCGTACCCCTACTGTCAATCAGATAATACACATGTGTGTAAACCACTTAGTTGGCAGATTATTGGGGACGGGATGTGTCAGTTTACAGGTATGAGCTGTACCTATTGGTATTGGTAACTACTGATTAAAGATCTCACTCTTCTTTCCTCCCTGTGATTCTGACTTTTCTAAAAGCTGCTGAAGTCTACTATCAATGTATTTATGCACTGATGTGCTGTTAGGATCATGCATGGCTGCAGAAATGCTGTTAGGTTCATGCACATGTGCAGAAAGTTCTGTTAGGATCATGCACAGGTGCAGAAAATGCTGTTAGGATCATGCACAGGTGCAGAAGTACTGTTAGGATCATGCAGAGATGCAAAAGCGCTGTTAGCATAATACACAGTTGCAGAACTGCTGTTGGAATTATGCACAAGTGCAGATGTGCTGTTGGGATTTTGCAGAAGTGATTTTGGAATCTTGCACGGGTGCAGAAGTGCTGTCTGGATCTGGCACTGGTTCAAAAGTGATGTTAGGATTGTGCACAGCTGCAGAAGTGATTTTGGGATCTTGCACAGGTGCAAATGCACTGTTAGGATCTGCACAGGGGTTGATGCGCTATTAGGATCATGCACAGGTGCTGATGCGCTGTTAGGATCATGCACAGGTGCTGATGCACTGTTAGGATCATGCACAGGTGCTAATGCACTGTTAGGAACATGCACAGGTGCTGATGCACTGTTAAGATCATGCACAGGGGTTGATGTGCTTTTAGGATCTGCACAGGGGTTGATGCGCTGTTAAGATCTGCACAGGGGTTAATGTGCTGTTATGATTATGCACAGGGGTTGAAGCTCTGTTAGGATCTGCACAAGGGTTGATGCACTGTTGGGATTGTGCACAGGAGCTGGGGTCATTAAGATGTAGCATGTTAGGATGTACAGGAATGTATGTAATGGTTCCTTCTGTGCATGCACAGGACATGTATTGCAGGATGCCAGGCAGCAGCTGTCACTGAAGTTCACAGGGAGGAAAGAGGAGTGAAATCTCCATTCAGCAGCATAAACTCAGTTGTTTTAAGTCAAGTACTGCATTAGACTAAAGTAATATGATGGCATAATGGGGGAGGGGCCAGTCATTTATTTCATGTTTGGAATAAGTATATAAGTGTGTTTGGTGTAACTCATCCTGCCTGAAACTGTTAGAGACCAGACATCTTTTCCTTTCAGACTCCTCTCCTACTTACGCCAAGTTCCCTTCCACCTTCCATACATTTCTGGAGTACACTGAGCCCCATCGCTCCTCGCAGTCCTGCCAAGCTATCATTCCAGGTAAACTGTGATTAATGCCTGGAGTGTAATATGTCCATTAATCCCTAGTCATCTACACCTTCATGGTATATTCTCTTTTCTTTCAGTTTCCTACCAATGGGAGCAACCAAATTCATGTTCCAACTCTGAGTGTTGATGGGCTCTCGACTCCCGTTGTTCTTTCTCCTGGACCTCAAAAGCCATAAAGTATCCCTAGAGCCAACCACCCTCCTCATTCTCCTCTTGCCTGTACATGCCTGCCATTGTGCCACGGGAACAGAGACAACATCAGACCTTCCTTACCTGTTAATGGAGAGGCACCATTTTGTTCTGACCTTGTCACTGCAGAATCCCCTCGTTGAGCACTCCCCAGAGAAACTGCCATTGTGATGCCCTGACGAGTTTTTAGAAAAGTTCATTTCTGTCTTCTTAATGAGAGAAGAAAAGGCGTGAATCACGCAGAGATTCACAGACATATTTAGGATGTTTTATTGTCCATTTACTGGCTGAAGCACTTATAGTTACGGCAATGCCAGCGACCATTACAGAGGGGCAAATGATGTTGCAAGTATGGGGATAAGCTAGGGGCTGATACGAGAGCTTTTCTGTTTATTTAGTGGTTGAATTGTTCTAATTAATTCAAGTTGGAAAGTTAAAGGTCAATTAATTCTTCGGGGAATTGGTGAAATAATGTCCCCCCCACCCCCCCTTTGCACAATTCCCTTGCACAAGGACAGTGACTGCTTTAACATGAGAGATTTTTATTTCCTCTCTCCCGTGTGGTCATGTGCGGCACGCAACCATTGGACAGATATTTTGCTAAAGATACAGTATTCCCACAGCTCGAATCTTTTTTTTTTTTAGAAAAAAAAAACAAAAACAAAAAATAAGACAAAAATACAATTTTTTTATATTGTCCAAGTGACAAAAAACTGCGGTTATTTTTCTATTCTTCAGGAGAAGTTTAAGAAAAGCATAAAGGGATCAGACAATGCTCAGTGTTTACGGATCCAGTCGCGTGTAAAGGCTAGAAAAAGAATCTAAAGGGGACGTTAAGGACCCAAGAACCACCTGTGACCTAAAGTTCAACGAGAGCAAATAGATTTAACTGAGGACCAGCGAGATGTCCTCAATTCCAGGAAATTGTCCCTGATATAAAATCATGGGTGAGGGTTGGAAAAATTCAGTGTCCGGCACCACGACAGACAACACTGCCATTTAGTAAGAGAAAACATGGCTTCTGAGTAATGTGGAAGAAGCTGGCGGCCCGCAGATCATATCCATCCGCGTCAGAGACAATGGTTCTTCTGTAAAAAAACTGGCTGCCTACTCTGTCACGGGCCCTCGGTCTGTAAGAAAGACCAGCTGATTGTCCATCCGTGTTAGCGAAAATGGTTCCTCTGTAACAAAATGGCTGCCTATTCTGCCACAGGCTCCTCAGTCTTTAAGAAAGACTATGATTCTAAAAGATGGTCTATTTTTGGGATATTTCGATATTTTTGTGAAGTTTGAACTATTTTATGCCAGAGGTGATCTCTTCGTTCTTGCTTGCTGTCCAACGTTGAGAAAAAGCCCAGATAGCAAGATCTCTATTTTACATAAAGACTGTAAAAACACGCACATTGATTCATTCTTACACATTGTAGGAAGTTTTAATGCTTACGCCTGCAGCGCAAAATTATTACCCAGCTGTCCCAGATGGAAAACCAGGGCGACTGTTATATACATACCATATATTTCTGCTCCTGTGCTCTGATTTAATTCTGCCGTGTTTACACTCATGGAATAAAAAAAACAGGCTGGTCTGTGACCATAAAGGTGTCAATGACTGGAATGAAGCTGAGCTCTCCAATCAGATACCTGCATTTTATGCTGTGACAGACAGCATGATTGATTGAGTTCCATCAGGGCAAACAAAAGATTGATTGAGAAAGCACAGTAAGAAAACAAATGAAATGTTAACATCAAAGGACATATAATTTTTTTAAAAAAAGGAATTTTTTTAAGATGCAATAGAATTTCTCAGTCATATATTTGTGTATATAGACAGTGTACCCTTATTTTTTAACTCTCTCTTTCTGTCTGGGGTCAATAGCTGAGGTTCTGTTGTTTGTTTATGTGCCTGTAACTTTTCTCACTCTCGTTTTGCGCATTTCTCAGACAAAACGCTGTTTACATCCAACTTATGTTTATCTTGAAGCGACAAAGCTGTTAATAATGTCACTGGCCCCTTAGTACTGGCATCTGAGGAAGCCATTTCTATTTCCTACCATGGACTCATTCTGAAAGGGAATACTTCTGCTGTTCAGCTTTGTAACCCTCCCCTGTTCTGCATGAGAGCCTACTACAGCACACCTTCCCTTATGGTGGTCCAAAAATTGCCATTTTTTTTCCCAAAGACATCCTCAGGAATGTTCCACCCATGCCAGACAGATTTTGGGGGGGGGGAGCCCGGTGACACCTCCTGAACACAAGCTTGCCAGGGTATTTTATTTTTTTATTGACAGGAGTGTGAGATTTATTGGGGCTCAACCCTCTGTTTCCTAAGGCCTTTCACATTTTGCTACAGGGGCGTCTTGTCCTTGAAAGGGCTTTTGGGAAGATGAGGTCTTTTCCTGGGTACTTGGCTCACCAGCTGTGCTGTTCGGCTTTCTGCTGTCTCAATTTCTTTCGATTCCATTAGAATTAGAATTCCATTTGTGGTTAAACGAAGACAAGATGGCTACCAATTAGCGCCTTTGGATCGGTGCTTTGCTCCTTGCATTGGAGTTAAGCCCCTCCCACTAAGTATGAGGCGGAGAGCTGCAGGCTTTTCAAGAATTCTCCATCCTCTGGTAATATAGAGTATTGCAGGTGCAATAAACTGATAAATGGCAGCTGGCTTTGGCTGTGAGACGCAAGAAAATCCTCAGCTCTTGGGTAAAGAGGTAACTAAAGCACTATAAACACTTTTGTGGCACATAATTGTTTAAAGTTGTACTGTTGTAAAATTGATTGTTCCCTTAGGAATCTCTAAGCACAGTGTTTCCCAAACTTTCTGTTTTCTGCTAAATCTTTGAGTGTTATTGAGGTACAGTGATTAATGGATTCGGGGTTTGGTTTATATATTTACCAGGAGGCAGAGTCAGTGGCATAACTAGAGGTGCCAAACTAGGGACTACCTCCCCTTTTCCTTCCACCCCATACCCCATTATCATTAGTCACCCCCGCTCCCTTCACTGATCTTTTTTATTCCCCTCACTTGGGGTTATTTGTTGGATGTGGAATGGCCCCGGTTTTGCCACTCTTGTACATTCCCTGGATTTTATTTGTTTTGCTAGGATTTTGGGAATAATTTTAGACTTGTCCTTTGAGTAGTATTAGTCTCCCTGTCTGTAGTTTGGGATTTAAATGGTATAAACTGTGTGAGTAAGCGGAAAGTGTGATACCCCCGGGAGGCAGGTTATTTACTTATAGAAATACTAAATACACAGTGTGAGATGTGGTCCAGTGTCAGTATGGGGTTGCATGGTACCAGGCATGTAGTGGATTCAGTGCTGTGTACAATGCCACACAGCTCTTGTTTGCAAGTTGGTCTTAAAATGACTGGAGTTTCTCTTAGACCTTCTGAATTTTATCTTTTGGAGCCACACAGTGTAGGGTTCAGTCCCCGGAATGCTGCAGTGAATGGCCACTAAGTGAGCTCTCATACCCATTCCTTATCCTTCTGTAAACCCCCCTGCACAGTTCCCATTCCTTAAACCTGTATCTTCCACCCCCAATATGTGCCCATTCCTTATCCATGTATCTCCCACCTGAGCAGTGCCCATTCCTTATACCTGTGTAAGCTCCATCTCTGACCAATGCCCATCATATCCCTCTGTAAGTTCCAACCCTTGAGCAGTGCTCATTCCTTATCCCTGTAACACCCACCCGTGAAGTGCCCATTCCTTATCTCTCTGCAACTCCCACCCAAGCAGTGCCCATTCTTTATCCCTCTGTAAGTCCCACCTCTGTGCAGTGCCCATTCCTTATCTCTCTGTAAGTCCCACCCCTGAGCAGTTCCCATTCCTTATCCCGCTGCAACTCCCACTCAAGCAGTGCCCATTCTTTATCCCTCTGTAAGTCCCTCCCCCACTCAGTGCCTATTTCTTGACTCCTCTGTAACTCCCATCCTGCTTAGTGCTCATTCCTTATACTTTAGCATCCACCACTAAACACTGCCCTTATCCCTGTAACTTCCACCCCCACTCAGTGCCCATTTCTTACCCATGCTGGTTTGGGAACAGTCCCTGTATGTATGACAAGTTTTGATGTGCCAATCCATATTGAGTCCCATTCTTTCCCCAGTCACGCCCTTGACACAAAATGAAATCAGTGGCTTTTCTGTGCCCAGATTCCAGTGCCAAGGGAGACTACATTGTAGTTGTGCTAAGGAATGTTTGATTTAGATTAAAGGGCAACTTTTCCTGAATGTGTGTTTTTATTTTTCAGCAGTGTCATGCTGCCAAATATTAGTGGTCTTTGTTGGTGAAAGATCCAGCTTTCTGTGTGCCAAAAATATTAAGGCTTGAAATTTCCAAGTCACTTGTTAGTCCAGGAGCTTACTGCAAGTCTTGGTATTTTAGATTTCGTTCAGGTGACAAATCAAACGTTTTATGCAATATTTAGTGTGTACTGATTTTTACAAATGTGCATTTGAGAATCTTTTTATTTACTCCTCTGTTCAGGGGGAATTTACTGCTCCAAATGCTGAAATCTTACATGGTATTCTGCTGAATTCAGCGCTATTTGTTATAAATAGATTATTTATGCTCTCACAGGGAAAAAGATTGATATATATATATATATATATATATATATATACACAGTATATAATGTCATCAGAGATGAACTCAACATGAAATGTATTTATTAAAGAAATGGAAGCTTCTGTAACACATTGTCACACACTAATACACAAACACACACTCTGCAGACACACAGTCTCACACACTCATTCCAGCCCAGTGTCGTACATACTACATACACAAAGACATTGTGCCACACACAAACAAATGCACATTGGTACCTGGACACACAAACACATTCTATGTACACAAACTACACAAGCAACACACACACACACACAACCTCCAGACAAGCATTGTTGCCATTGTCTAGAACAGCGGTTCTCAACCTTTTCAGCCGGCGACCCCGGCCCTGATGTCACCACGCCGCGACGTGATGACGTTTGCGGCTGACGTCACCCGCAGGAACCCTTATAAGAAGGGTTCCTGCGGCACTTCCGGGAGTCGGAGGCGGTTCTCGACCCCCGTGGGACGGCCTCGCGACCCCGGCGGGGGTCGCGACCCACAGGTTGAGAACCGCTGGTCTAGAATGTTGTATTTTTATTGATCTCTAGGACCATGTAGAAGTCTGGGGATTTTATTGGTTGATTTCCTTGGTGCAAAAGATCAGATGAGAAATAAACCAAATCAGACTCTGAAAATGAGCATATGTTTTGCGGAAGAACCTTAGGCCAAGACCTTTTCTCAATATTGCAGCAGAGAGTAGTTCTGCTCCCCTTACCCACTCTCCCCTTTCCTGTGCCTGACTTCAGCAAACAGGAATTTCCATTAAGGGACTCATTGACTAAAGTCTGAATTCATCTATTTAATTTACATCACTATGAGTCACATTGCCAAAATAGTTGCGGATTCACTTCCCCTTATTGACTAGTCTTGTCGAACAAGCGGACAGTGGCAATCACTGGTGGATTTATTGTGAGGCGTAGTCAGTTGGATAGAAGTAGAATGCAGAGCCCTGCCATCAAACCCCCAATTCACCAGTCAAACAGGTGAATTTGGAGCAGTTCCCCTAGTCACATTCGCTCCCTCTAAACACTCCTCCACTTAGTCAATAGTAGAAGTACCTGTGCATGCACACACAAAGCGATGTGAAGCACTCGGTAAGACTGCGACTATTGTAGTCGCCCAAATCGGTCAGTTTGCTCAATAAGTGAACATGGGAAAGGGGCGAATAGATGCCGAATTCAGAGCTATATGGGACTATTCAGCCTTTAGTCAATGAGGCCTTATGTGAATTAACCAGCAGTAATAGAGGTTCAGTGTACAGGCAGGTGTAGCGCCCTCCGGGGGCCAGATGTTCATTTTCAGAGTCTTTTTTTCTTTTCTAACTATCTGAACACTACACATTCAATAAAAAGATAGTTTGTTGCACTGGGACAGCCTCTCAATGTTTCTGCCCTGCTGCTTCTACCTATCCTGCCTCTCTCTTTCTCATCGTACAGCTGTATCAAGGCCTTTGAAGACTGTAAATTCTTATATATTGTTACAACTTGTAAATATAATATTTTTTAAAAACAGACCCGCCTGTGTTCTTTTGTGTGTGGCATTGATTGCGATTTCACCAACTCTCCAGCAGGTTATTGTTCAACATTTATTTATAAAACACCAACAGAGCTTGTATCTATGTACAACAACATAACTCAGTCCTCACTGACAAACCACATACCCCCATCTATTTACAGTCCATGCCTTGGCTCTTGTTGGCCTTCTGCAGCTGCTCCTCAGGTTATTTACTTCATTGTTTGTTTTTTTTAATACAGTAATGTCTGTGAGCATGCTGCACCTTTATTAATCACCTCTCTGTGATCTGTTCACATATCTTGACTTGTACATGGACAACACAACTGTTTCCAACACCCATACATACTGTCAATGCTCTCCTAAATCCAGCAGTTGTAAAGAGGAGGCCAATAATGCTTTTTAAAAAAAACATTTTTATATAGATCCTCAGAGACCTGACACAACTGGCACTGTTGACTGTGAGGTGTACCCGCTAAATCCTGGAGACGGGTGTCCCTCTCACGTGTACTTGGGTGGAGGTTGTTCTCAAATCCACACCTTATTACTATAGTGACGAAGGGTTCTAACACTGCCACTTTGTGTCTACAAATGGAGTTTTCCTTCAGAGGAAGAAAGCAGATTAAATGACCACAAACTCAGTCATTTAGCCTTTTCATGTTAAGGTTGCCATAGGAAAGTCTTTGACGTGTCTATTTGAGCCACTAAGGGAAAAGATTTGTCTTGTACTGGAACCAGAACAGGCTGTTCTAAACTACTTTCTTTTTCCTTTTCTACATCTCCTTCCCAGAGGCTGATTAGCGGTGGATAGAACTCATTGAGAGGAATGAACGTTGCGTTCTGCATGTACTTCTTCAGAGAGTGACCACAGCTTTTGTGTTTAAAGTGACAGCCGGCATATATAATAATTGCAGCCATGCATAGCCCAGCAACTAGAGAGCCTAGTGCAGCCGAAAGAGCAATACTCACTGGTCTACCTACCACTGCCATAGAGAAAGAAGCATCTTTGGTAGTTATATTTAGACATGATTGTTGGCTTGGATGATAAATAGAGGAGACAGTGAGGCACACCTCGTACTTGGTTGCTGGCTGCAGGTGTGTGAGGTTGTACTCTTGTATTTCCAGGGGAACCTTGGCAGTGTAACTGATGTGAGGGTTGTGTATCCTCATAGTAGCTGAAGACCACTGGAAAGGAACCAGAACATTTGGAGCAACTCCTGAACCACTCAACATTTTCCATTCAACTACCACAAAGTTGGAGTGCACTTTCTTAGTCACCATTACGAGATCCATTGCTTCCTGTTCCTGAGTTCCGTTAATGGAGATAAACACACTTTTGCTATCTGTTCCATCAGAGTTCCACATCTGGCACATGTATGATCCTGAGTCTTCTTCTAAGGCATCTGTAATTTCCAGTGAACCTTCAGCATTGATTTTTACTCTACCAATTGTTCCTGTTACTCGTTCTCCATGGGGTGTTATCCAATAGATTTCTGGTTTTGGATGACCACTGGCTTTACAAGTGAGCTTTACAAGTTGATGTTTGGATAACTGTAATTGGGAAGAGAACAGGTGGGTGTCTATTAAAGGTGGACATCTATTTAACCATGCTTGGCCCTGAATTTCCTGGAAAAGGTGTCCACTAACTAAGGATGGACTTGTACACAGCGTGGCCTGGGCCTCTATAAGCCTTAACTTAGAAAGACCTTTCCAGTTGTTTTGGCAATCGCAGCGGAGAGGATTGCTATACAAGCTGATTTCAAGCAACCCTGGCAGTGCTTGAAATATTTTTAGTGGCACCATCGCTATTCGATTATTGTTGAGCAGTAAGGTCTTTAAGGATCCAACATTAGATGCAAATGCTTCGGGGTCTAAGTAAGATAACCTTGGGTTGTTGCATATTTCCAGCTTTATCAGTTCTGGAAGATCTTGAAAGGCTTCCATATCCACCCTCTCCAGTTCATCCATTGAATTTAGGCTGAGCTCTTCAAGGTGCGGCATGTCTTTAAAATCTCCCTGTTGTATTCTACTGATTGGATTCTTGTTTAAGTCCAAAAATTTTAAAAGGTTCAGGTTTTTCAGTGCCTCCTTGGGAACTTCTGTTAGTCGATTATCAAAAAAGGAAAGGCTTTCAAGATAGTCCAGGCCATAAAAAGCATTTTCTGGAATATGTTCAAGTTCCATTCCAGCTAAAACTAGACTGTGTAGTTTACCCAGGGGCTGAAAGTTTAGACTCTGAAGAGCAGTAACTGGATTTTCCCCTACCATAAGTATCTCTAGATTTGGAAGATCTTCAAACCATCTTGGGTCAATAACCTGTAGGCGGTTAGCATTCAGGTGAAGCCTCAGAAGTCTGGTCAAACCTGAGAAGGCTCTTGGACCTATATAACTGATTTGATTATGGTTTATGTACAACTCTTCAAGACTCCCCAGCTCCTTCAAGCAGTAGTCTGGTAACTCTTTCAGCTGATTTTCCTCTAGATAAAGGGTAATAAGTTGAGAGAGGTTAGACACACCCAAGTCCTCAATACTTTGAAAGTGATTCTGTGACAGATCCAGTTCTGTTAGGTTAGCCAGTTCCTGAAGTTCCCAGCCCAATTGGGAAATCTTATTGCTTTGGAGCAGTAAAACCTGGATGTCTGTGGACAAATTTTCTGGTATGTGAGTGAGGAGGAGGTCATTGCAGTCAACAGTTTTAGCTTCATGGTACACAGATTGAGGTGTAAACCAAGGCCTTGTCTCACAGACACACTGAGGGGGACACAATCCAACAGAAGTGAAAAATACTGAGTAAAGAACGAGAAGAAAAAGGCAGCATTTGGCCCAAAGGTAAAGTCGCTTCATCCTCTTGTCCCAAAACTGGTCAATGTCCAATGTCTTTTGGTTAGACTTGGGGAATTCGCAGAGCAGATCTACAAAGTTAAAATTGGGAAAGAATTAAAGGGCAGTAGAAACAACAGCAGTCAACAGCATAAATCCTGAAAAATGACATTGTCAAAGAACATTTCTTTATTTTCAGTCTTATTGCCTGCATGTTTTTAGTCCACGCTACTGACAATCACACAGATTTGTAGAGAAATGAGAAATTCCATATTAACACATTCACAAGGAAAGTGTTTTTTCTGTTTTAAACATAACAGATCATCATACTTTACTGTTAAATTTACTCCAGCTGCAGAACTTGACCTACATCCCTGAGTAACAATCAGTAAGTGGCATAAAACACTGACCTGGGGATCATCCCTCTGGCTGAGCTGTCATTTTGCTTCTAGACCAGGTTTTATGATGAATGCACAGTCCTGGTTATTGAACTACAAATCATTCATGTGTTGGGAGATACGGGCAGGTCCTCCATTTAGAAATTCCTTCGACCCTTTGGAGCTTGGAGTTACTGGAAAAACCTCTGTCTTCCTGAACAAAGGAAAATATTACCTTTAACCCCCAAATATGCCTGGGCCCCACATTGTCTCCCTTGCAATAGCTGCTCTGGTGCTTTACACTTCCCCCTGACCTTTCATTATGTCCTTCACAAAGCTCAGGAAATTCAGTTTATCAGCTTCCCCAGCTTTTCTTTGTAATGCACCCTTTGCTTTCCTCATCCTATGGTGACCCCCATTTCCCTATTACTTCTAATGTTTATTTCCCACCCCCCATCTGCAGCACCAATTCCTTTGTTCATCCACCCTCTTCTCTGAGCCCATTTTCCACTTTTCTATCCATCTTGATCTCAGTCTCCTACGCTCAATCTCCATCCCGCTCTAAGGCGTAACCATGGCAACAGCCTGAGTGCCTTCTCTCAGTGACACTGAAAATCAAGCAACAGTTTTAACCCTTCAGCTGCAAACACCGGTGATTGTCATTAACTGTAATTTAAAAAACGATGCTTTGGACAGAAGATCCCACCGGATACTGTTGGTTTCACAATCTTGCCCTTTATTATTATTTAATTCTAAATGAGCCAGGGGATCTACAGGGCCATTATGAGTTAATGGATCCCCTGCATGATATGGTTTATCAGAGTTTCAGTGTGGATTTGTAGACTGACCAGTCCATCTACAGAGAAATCTTAGTACTACCCCTTAGTTACATGCAAAGACTGGATCATTCCACCCAAATGCTGGGGTGAGTTATAAGGGCTGCAGGGCGGCCATCTTACTCCTGACTGCACAAATCCAGTTAATCACAAGCATTCACTAACCTGGACCATGCAAAGGGGACTTACCTCATTTATTGCCTGACATAAACAGAATTAATACACATAATGTTCTGGTCAGTTTAGACTAGTCTCCCTACCCCATCTGATGGTCACTCTGCAGACAGCCTGGGGTGTGCTAATGGTCATAGGCTAGATTTGTTATAAATGGTCCAAATGACCTGAGTAAATGCTGATTACAGAGCCTTGACTGTGGACATGCCCGGGGCCCTACTGCCCTTTGTGGACTATGGACTTTCCTGGGGCCCTACTGCCTTTTTTGGACTATGGACATGCCCAAGGCCCTACTGCCTTTGTGGACTTGCCCAGGGCCCAACTAACCAACGACAGGGAAGCCAATTATCATGCAGCATTGGGTAAAAAAGGACATTCATGTACAGAGACTAGATGCAAGCAAAACTTCCCTCTGGAATCCACAGGAGAAGCACTGAAACCAAGGCATCCACCCTCCACACATAGATTAGAATGGTATCATCCAGTAACCTTAAAGCTTAACTACAAGGGATGCTGGGAGTTGTAGTTATTGAACAGCAGATGTTGCGGATCACTGGATAATACATAAGCCCAGTTGAGCACTGCTGGACTCAGCCAAGAGCAGGGGGGTGTAGAGCTAATTTCAGCACCAGGGACAGCTCCTACTCACTGGCCTTTGCATCCCTCTTTAGTAACCAATGACAGTGGTGTGAAGTGGAGTAGTTGAAGGGTCTCTTTTTAACACCCCACCCCGGTCTGGTAAGTGAGGAAGTTCTGTGGCTTTGTCTGTTATTCCTGTATCATTGGGAAATCATGAGCTAATCCCATGTTACTCCCCCACCTAGTTACTGGATGCCTGGGAGAAAGGACCAGGTATTGGGTTATGCGCATGCAATAGAATGTAGTGGTGGAACCAGCAACCTGCTTAAAACAAACACTTCTCCTCTGCATGTCCTGTCCAGCATGAGAAACTCAGTAATACAAGAAGTAAATAGAGTACTCAGTGTTTGAAAAGTGAATGTGGCATTGCCAATATTAAATCATGCCATAATGGCATAATGCCACATTTACTTTTCAACAATGAGTACTCTATATCCTTCAGTTATTGGGTTACAGGCTTCACTCTAGTACTAGAGAGTCCCATGGGGGTGGAGGGAACAAAACTAAATCCATTAGGAAGTCCTCAGTCAATTCAGGGGAAAAAATGCACACTAATACTGCTGGGAAATAAAAATGTTGATGGGATTTAAACACAACTCCTATGATTCAGGTGTACTGGATAAAGAGACAATCACTTCCGCACTGAGCTACCTACTATATGTGCTGCTCCTCAAAATAAGGGGGAAGATATTCCCTGAGCACATTGCATTTCCTGCTTTCAGGGCAGCTGTTTACTATGGTAGGAAGTAGATGGAAATGGTGCGTGCAGCGGAAATAAAGCCCCCCTAGCCTTGGCAACTGTGTTACAAAATCCAGAGGAGGACATGTTCCCCATTAGCAGTCAGTAAAGCAGTTTATACTTGCCAAGCACCAAGGTGGGGTGCTCAGTTAATCTCTTCCCCCAGTGAAACATCACATCTGATCTCAGGCCATGACTTCCTCAGCCAACAAGTGACTCACCCTCCTAAGGCAATGAATATTTATCACCCCCTAATACTATGACATCACCAGCCTGGCAACAGCCTCATCTCTGTGCTTCACCCAGGGAGACCTCATGTCCCACTGCCCTGGAAAGGAATTGTAGGAGATGGGCACCCCAGTATTCCCCAGCAAGGATCCAGTATTCACTGGGTGTCTCCCTGATATGTTCCTGGAGCACTTACTGCCTCATGCAGGGCACCCTTGTTTAACCCCTGTGTTACCCAACTCTATATGGCTCAAACCGAGGAGTTAAAGTGGAATCCACCTGTAACCTGTCCAATTCACTTCCCAGCATTCCCCACAAGCTGCTGCACAGGATGCTGGGAGATGTACATCAGCAATAGGCACAAGCTGTAGGTTCCAGAGTTGGATTCAGTGCTTTTATAATCTAGAGTGGATGCTTGGAATTCTAGTTGACATGTAGCAGCCATGGCTTTCCTCATAGCATTTTATCCCTGTGCTGTTTCCATCATGGCAGCCATTATGTTGTTAAACAATATGGAGACCCCTAGGAGGGTTTAAAAGCAATATTCTTAATTACTAATCACATGGGTTCCCAAAGGTTTCCTTAAACAGGACCCCAGAAAGACAGATCTGTGGGGAATTGGTCACAAACCTTGCAATCCAGTTGGTCAAATCAGTCTGAACTGGTTGACTTGATCAAACACAATTTGGCTATAGACACAGATAACTCCCAGCTACCACCCAAATCTTTACCCTGTGGGTTGAACAATTAGCTCAATCAGCAATACCAGTTGCCTCCATTTACTCTGATTGACATATCACCCCACTCCCATGCACGGACAGATGGTGGTGATTGGACAACCTGATTTTACAATTTCTTCCAATCAAACTGGATTTCCATTGTTCATAATGATTGTTTAACCCTTAAACCCACAGCACATGTTTAACCAATTAAATCAAGAGCAATCAGATTGGCCAACCAGATTGCAACCTGTGTGTGTGAGACATTCTTGATCCTGTTCCCATTGTACAGGCACAAACCCTAGATTTTTTCTCACAGCTGATTCTCCACCCATGTGTGACACAGGGTGTTCCTGCTCTCTCTCAACCCCAGGGAACTCTCTCACTGTTAAATAATATTAGATAAGTATGGGGATTTCTGTCTATTTTGGTGCTGTTTGGTGTGATTACTATAGAGGGCACAGATATAAAGGGTGGGCATGGGTGCAGAGCCTAAATGGGGGGTGCATCGTTGTAAAGCAGGCAGTATGCTAGTACTCCAGCACTGAAAGTGTTAAGAGAGCTCGTTCTCATGCTGGGAGCCATTATCAGAGCACTGAGGGAGTGTGGGATTGTTTTTAATTGCTCACTTCTCCTTTAACTCTTTGCTACTAATCTGTTGATGCCCAATAACTCCAGCTTGCACCCACTCGCTGGGGCTGCTGGGAGATGTAGTGCACAACAGCAGGAGCCAGGGGAATTGGGATAAATTCCATAACTTACCCTGTAGGAAACCTTCCTCGCACCTCCAGGATATTCCCAGAATGCTCCTCTCTCTTCTTGAGCGCTGTCTCAAAGCCCAACTTTTTGGCACGTTGTGTGGTTTCTCTGTGTTGTGCTCATTACACACATATATATATATGGGTCTGTAGACTGCACGTTCCTCCCTTTATGGTCGCTCTTTGTCTATCATGTGTTTCTCTCTTGCTGGATTCTCAGCTCGCCGTTCCCTCCTCGTGTCCCTCTTTGTGGTACCGTGTTTTCTTGTCTGTGGCAGATAAAGGGAGAGGATAATGTGACGTGCTCCGCTGGCCCAATAGGATGGCCGAATAGCCCAACGGTCTAGCCAATGGTAGCAGGCTGGGGGGGGCGGGACAGACTGGCATATCATGCTGTAGGATAGGGTAAATATTCTGATATAGAAACTGACTGCACACACAGCTAATGTCATCAACATGTATCACATGCGCATGTGCCCCCCACCGCAAGGGAAGATAACATGACTCATCCCAATATTTCTATATATTTATTTCACTCCTGATCTCATCTGCTGTGGGGGACCCAGCCAGCAGGTTATATTGGTTTCTGTTTACTGTCCAATAAAGCTGATGGTCTACTGGGTACTGACCAGTGTATCTGACAAGGTCATGGAGCATGGTTGGGTGTAGGGGCTGGGTAGGGCACAGGGTTGGGGTACAAGGTAGTGTGGTTTGGGTCTTTGTTGGGTGTTATTTGGGGCACAGGGTTAGGGTAAAGGGGAGTGTGGTTGGGTGTGTTTAGGGTGCAGGGTAGGACACAGGGTTGAGGTTCAGGTCAGTGTTATGGAGGGGTCTCTGTTGAGTGTGCTTTTGGGTGAAGCATACAGCACAATGTTTGGGTATAGGGCAGTATTGTTAGGAGTCTCTGTTGAGTGTGTACAGCACAGTGTTGGGGTTCAGGGTAGTGTGCCAGGGGTTCTTGGGTGAAGATTGGGGTGTAGGATCAGGGGCAGGGGTTTTTGTTTGGGTGTGGAGTAGATTCCTAACAAAGGGAAAATGAGATATTTCCAAAGACAACACATTAAACTACAGGTTCCATCTAGCACCATCTGCCAACTCCCAGCAGTGGCAGAACAGTCTACATTAGAAATAATTCCATGAAAGGCTGATTATTCCAGCTACTTGAGGCTCAGGCTTTCCCTGCTTCTGGGATGCACAGCCAGCACATTCCCCCATCATTTATGTCATATTTCATAATGAACTACAACTCCCAGCATGCACTGACAGAGGAACCTTTCCCTGCTTTCTTTCCCTTCCTTGTAGTAACAGCTGACAGCCATTTGTGTATTATTGTAATTGGATGAAACAGAACCCAATCATGGAAGAGCTTTTGATGGTTTTTCCGCTGGTATGGAATGAGGATGCGCTGGAGTAATACAATGAGAGACGAG
>WMED01007831.1:0-17355 GCA_019650415.1 Pipa parva | reverse complement strand
GCAGAACGCCACACGTGATGTAAATCAGCCAATCAAATCCGCCCATCTGTTTACATGCGGTGGACAAACACAACTGCTGGCATTGGTCCAAGTGAGAAAAATTTGATGTTCCGGACTTTTGCTTCTGGTAAATTTTTAAATTTGGACCTTGGTTAATTTTAGTTGGTGACTCCTGGTATAAAGGAATTAAAATTATGAAAGCCAAATTCTGATTGGTTTCTGTGGGTTTTAAGAAATAGTGATTTCAAATGTAGTGAAAATTACAACAGCTTTGCTGTTTGATGAATTTAATTTGGTATGCCAGATGTGTGGGTTTAATCCCCATCATCATGAATAAAGCAGGGAAGCAGTTTGTATAACCTATAGTATCCCTATAATTACCATTTGCTGATTTATTACCATATAAATAAAGCCAAAGAGATGCTCCCAGAATTACTTTGTACTCTATTGCCCATCTTATTAGTAACCAGGAAGTTCTGCAACCACAGACATGTAATTTCTGTTGACAGATCATTTGGAGACTCGGCAGTGAGATCATGATAACTCATCCTAAGAGCACAGTGGAAGATATCAATTTGTTCTATGAAAGAATGAAGAATATTGGCATAAAAAACTACCTCAAGGTAAAATTATAATTCTGCTTGTTGAAATGCATTCTGGGAGCTTTTCTAACTGCTACACTATTTATGGTAGACAGGTTGCATGTGACCATACGAATTAATTTAATTATCTTATTGTTTCTAAAATCACTGTGACTGTTAGTGTGCTGAGTTGATCTGAGTGTCTGTCATCCAGCTTGGTTGTGTGCAAGTGGCTTTAAAGGGATATTATCACCAAAAAAAACATGTGTGCCTTAAAACACTGTATAATGCTTTGTAAAGTAGATTATCACTGGAAAAATAATTGTAATTCTGAACAATTTCCTTGTACAGGTGTTCTACTTGTAGGCTTTGGTCATACTAGCTGATTTTCAGCTGAGCTGGAAAAATAGACTCCATTGTTTCCAGTGGGATAATCCACACAGGCTATTGTCTTTTGCAAGATGGACAACAATGAGCCCAATTAAAAAAGAAACTCAGCTGGAAATCAGCTAGTGTGACCCCTGCCTTAAGGCTACTGTCAGCTTAGCTGTAAATTGCATCAATAAATTCCATCAGTCGAAATGTTCTGTTTCATATGATGCAGATAAGCTTGGAACAAATATTTTTCCTGCTGTGTAATGGACGAAAGGAAGATGCATACGCTGTCCTCACTGTCGCAGGAGGCTGGAAATATGGATCGACCTTTTCATCCCAGGATAACTTAATCAAGCTTCTTCGGGCCTACAGGGCAGTCTTAGACTATCACTCTTGGTTAGATAAGAAAACTGCAGTTGTTAATGGTGGTAAGTTAGTACAAGCAGAGTATCCATGAGGAGCACTTTGGCACTTTTTTTGGAGAGTCTTAATAATCCATTTTACCTTAGTAGGTTAACTCCCTATGCAATGATGTCACATCCTGTGGTCTAATCACAACCCCACCCAGCCACCTTTCCAAAATGGTCTCAAAGAACAGAGCCTTAGTACCTTGCTTATCGAGGAAACAAAAACCAGTGTTAGAAAAATGAACAATCCCTTCCTTCCTTATAATTTTGTCTGTAAATTGGCCTTGCGCCATGAAATAAGACTTCAGTGTTATTGACATGAATTTGGTGTATATTTTCATCTATGTGTATACTGTATATACACACTGATAATTTACTGGAAGCTCTCTTAGATCCTGCACTGGAACTGGTGGCATTTTAGTTTTGCCAACGTCCCATCATTTTCTCCCATTCGGACGTTTTAATTAGGTAATAAATAAAGTCTTTGAGTGGATCTTTAGCTTTATAATTCATCATTGATTTATGTATCTTTTAATATACATTCATATTCTATTGCATTTCTAATAAAATCGCTCTATTCTTTCAGTTTTTGTGTTTTCACATAAAATATACAGATATTGTAGATGTGTCAAGCAAGACCATGTGCTTTTATTCATCCTCCCTCCAGATATGGAATATTCATCTCAGTTATGTGCTGACCGGGAGATTGCCAGTTTACACCAACAAGCAAAAGCTTCCCTTGAAGAAATTCTTAAAGTTCCTGGAGTTTGGGACCCCTTTGTTTTGTGCTACATAGATGTAAGCTTAAACTTCATTTCCTTTACCGAACACAGTTTCAGCTGTAGTAATGTAGAGGTAGCATTTTTAACATGCAACAAGTTTCAGTACACATGGGATGCTCATATGCTTAGTTAAAAAAAAAAATGAAAGTGAACTAAAGAAGGTTCTTGACTTTACTTTTCTCAAAATGTTGCTGAATTTTCAGAAACTACAATAGAAATATAGCTCAGGAGGAGCAGCTGTTTAATAATGTTTATTAACTCGTACCAGAGATTTACTGTTTATTAAAAGTCAGCTTTATACCAGTGAATGCTAGCTGCTGAGGATTACTAGAACTTGGTAAATGACTGCCCCCTTGATACATTCCCCTAACAGACTGAAGATCTAGAGGTGTATAAATGCCTAAGGGATATTTTTCTGTTTTTTTGTTTATGCCCATTTAAATAATTTATGTTGGGGGCTTTAAATATTATCTGCTCTTAGCAGTCAACTTCTTGCTGAATAATTTCAACAACCGCTTCATGGCAGCCACTCCATGCTTTATAACTTTTCCACTGATGTACGGAGTAGTGACATCTAATGCCTGTAGAGCAGAAATGAACCTTTGATTTGACCTAGTAGAAAGGAGACACAGATGGGGTTGCTTAACGTTAGTAACCAGTGGCAGATGTGTGAGGTATGTGGGGAACCCAATTTAAAGGGATAATGAGTAAACTTCTTTGATCACGTTCCCTGTTTTCAAAAATAGCAGTAAATTTTAATGTCAAGCAAGTAGTGGAGTTTTTTCAGTTGTTTAATGTACATCTAGCCTACTATATCTTAAATTGAACCCAACAAGCATGCATGCGATACATATAACAACAAAACTAAAATGTACCTGTTGATAATCAATTTTGCTAATTACAAAATGGAATCTGCATTTAAAAAAAAAAATCTTTATAGTCTAACTAGCTAAACTAACTAGAAAACTACTGTATATTTGTATGAGGCCATTGGCAGCGCCATTACATATGTGAAAACACATATATACTGCACCATATCACATGCACAGTAACCAGGAAGTGTAGGATTAGGTTTCATAGCTGTTAAAGAAAATTAACAAGTAGTCCTCCTCAGTGCGTAGATAGGGTAGGGCAATCTTTCCTTCAGTGAGACTTTACAGCATCATTATCTCTGTGCTATTCAAGACAACAGCATTGAGTAAGCTTGTTGTGTTTTATATATATTTAACTATTATTTGTATAAATAAACAGTATTGGTTAAACATATATACATAGTTACTTACCATTTAATACTTGATGAGGTGTTTGTGTAGGGCAGTGGTCTCAAACATACTACCCGGGGCCATATACAGCCCACCAGGCACCATATTTTATAACCATACCTTTTTCCTTCATTTTCTGAT
This sequence comes from Pipa parva, assembly GCA_019650415.1. Lineage (NCBI taxonomy): Eukaryota > Metazoa > Chordata > Amphibia > Anura > Pipidae > Pipa > Pipa parva. The sequence goes on along the minus strand of WMED01007831.1, from coordinate 13,807 downwards.
TGAGAGTCCAGCCGCTGACTGACCAATGTAGGCAATGAACTGTGGGGAGTGAAAGTCAGTGGTACAATACTTTAACCATAGTAGCGCTGCGCCTCTTAGCTGATTGGCTGCTGGAAGTTGTACACATTGCATTTGATTACAACTCTTATCCTGTTGTTTGCGCCATTTGTCTGTAATTATTTCATGTGCGCATATCTTCATTGCTTGTTATGGCAGTTGTACACATTCATGGAATTAGGGGCATTTATTTATTTATGGTTAGTATTGGTTGCATAACCAATAGCTGCAATCTTTATTGCACTTTATTATTATATAATGTGATTGAGTGGTAGTTAGTGGCACTGAACTTGTACATCATTGGGGGGACTGAAGCTAGGGAAATTCTTTAATGCTGGAAAGGATAAAAGTAGATTCCGACAGATTTAAAATTGCGCTTGGATAAGCATAGCATAATTCATCGTTGCTTTTTCTCCTCAGCTTCTAGAGTATTCTGGAGAGAGACAGGAGCTTGAAAACTTCCTAAAAGCCTATGCTTATGATAGCAAGTACCCTGCAAATCCCAATGCTCATGTATTCCTGTATGAGTTCTTCAAAAGGAATCGGGCCTCAGTTGAAAAACTGATAGATTCCTTAAAGGTAATTTGTAAGGGCTTATCATAGCTGTTTGATGTTTCTGCCCTTTACCTGAGTAACTTTTTTAGAAATTAGTTTGTATTTGTTAAATTGGTTGTGTTAATTTATTTATATATATTTTTTTGATGGGGTTTACTAGGAATGCATAGTGCCTACACCCTCATTCAGCACTTAAATACACAAAATAAACTGGTATTCACAGTGGGTAGCATGTTAGCATTGCTATCATCTAATTTTTGTTGCAGGGTTACAAGCCAATTTTGTAGTGCAGCCCCCTGTATATTTTGCTGCATTTGGTTTTTGCATGCAGAAAAGCAAAATAAAACCCCCGCAAACATCTTCCTGATGTCGTCATTCACTTACCAGAAGCACTGCAAGTGACTGCAGCAGGTGTTTTTAGAAAATGGGTCTACAGGCAATAAAATGTCTGCTAGGAGAAGAGAAAGCTGAAATATGTGATTGTTATTTTTCTTTTTTGCTATTGAAAAATTCTGTTTAAGGTGCAGGTGACAGTTTAGCAACAAATGCTTCAGTAAATGTCCAAAAACATTGTCTACTTCTCCAGTTGGGTCATTACGATATCACATGACTAACCAGGCCAACCTGATAGAAGGATTGCCATTAAAATTTCTCCTGATGCAGAAGTGACAAGTTCTCTGGACATGCCAGAAATAACACAAGGGACATTCTTATTGTTGTTCACCATCCAAACTTTACTTATACATGTGTCTGTCTTTTTCTTATATCCTATTGAAGGCTCAGTGCAGGAAAACTTATGTTTTAGTATCTAATGATTTCAGAGTAGTAGCTAATGAACTCAGAGTAGAGTTATTAAGTTCAGAATTTACTAAGAGACATTTTACTTCCAGGTTTTGTATTCTCTGGTACCATCTCACAAACTCATGTTGGAATTTAGTGCCCTCCTGAAGAAATCTGGTAGGAGAATCAGCTGTCTGTTGTGTGTTTACTGGAGGTCTGCTGCCAGTGTCTGCAATAAAATGAGTAATTAGTTTGTAGATACACAACATATCCTCACACAATGATGCAGTTAATTTCAGACAAGTAGGAAGCATCATGCATCAAAAAAACAGAAAGGAACATTGATTATCCCTAATGATTTCAAACTTTTTTTTTAAATATTTCTGTGACGACCAATAACAGTACAGTTGCATTTTAATTAATTGCATGTATTGTTTCCCACTCTGCTAGTTAATTCTACAACAGTCCCCTTTATGCCACAGTAGTGTGAATACTGATACTGTGCTTTTGAAATTATTGACCAAAGGGGTTGTCATAGGATTCTACAATTCTGCTTCCACATTTAGCATGCCTGCTGTAGAGCAAGACAAGAATGCTGTGTTTATACCTAGAAGCAAGTAGTAGCAGTCACTTGAGCGGTAAGGAGGGAGGAAGTACCTTTCCCAACAGAAGCATGAAAAGAGTAATGGACACAAATAAAGCATATGTACATGGCAGTATGATTTTTACTGAACAAGATCCTAGTTCCTTACCATGGAAGCACATTTGTCCTTTTTGTTTAGTTGTTTAAAAATTATGACACGTAATCAGAATCCGCATGAGACATATCTAAAAGGCATGTGAAAGTTTACTGCTGGAAATAGTTATGATGCATTTACAGTGGATCAAAATATCTCTATCATTTTGAATCATTTAGAGGGAAAGCTGAAATAAATTCAATGATTTGGTGCATAGACGTGAGCTGTGAAGTAATGGTGGTAGAAAGTGTTGGCTTTTTAGAAGTTTGAGGTCTTCAGGTTTTGTGCTATTTTGCTTTTATGAAAATTTTAGGAATATTAGTGCTGGTTTGTTTTTCTTGTGGTTAGCCACAATGGAGGGGGGAAAAATATCAACTGAAGCAAACATTACCCAAATCTATTAACCTGCAGCCACCAATCATATGCTTGCTTTCATTTTTCTAGCCTTACTTCCCCTTATGAATGCTATCTGATGATTGGTCGATATGAGCTACTATCTTAAATACCAATTGGCCCATTAATACAATTTAATGTCAGTGGTTTATTGGTTGTAACATTTATCTGCCTAGCAAGGCAGAATGGTTTACATATACCCTTCAGCAGGGGTCGGCAACCTTTTGGGCTGAGAGAGCCATATACATGCGGCTCTCTCAGCCCTTTTGAATCCGGAGTTACTGACATCACATAGGTGATGTCAGTGGCTCTGGATTGGCTAGGAACTCGGAAGCTGGTGACATCAGTGGCTCCGGTTTGGCATGTGAGCACTGCTCATTACAGTCAAAAAGCCAGATGCGGCCAGCCACATTCTGGCGTTTTTATGCACAGCGTGTGTGTGTGTATGTGTGTGTATATATATATATATATATATATGTATGTATATATATATATATATGTATGTATGTATATATATATATGTATGTATGTATATATATATATGTATGTATGTATGTATATATATATATATATGTATATATGTATGTATGTATGTATATATGTATGTATATATATATGTATGTATGTATATATGTATGTATGTATATATATATATATACTGTATATATATATATATACTGTATATATATATGCCACGCATATAAACTAAAAAAGCAGCACTGACTTACCTTGTTCCAGCCACACAAGTGTATGACGCGCATACGGAACTCTGGCCATCGCATTTTTGCCGGCGTACATACGCCGCACACAAAATGCAGCCAGATATGAGGAGCCATGAATGCCTAAGGAGTGTTCATACTGAGGGGGCTATTCACTAAGGTGTGAATTCGACTGTTGAATTAGCAAAAACAGCAGATTCTCATAGAAAATCCGCTACAGTTTCCCCATTGCAAAGTTGTGACAATTTTCCCATAATAAAGTCGTGACTGCGACAATATTCTCTTTATAAAGACGAGACTGAGACAGTAGTAGCCTATTGTGACTATCTTTATCTGGCGAATTCGCACCTATACGCAACAATTCGGATTTTAGTGAATAACCCCCTGAGTCGGATAAGTACAATAGAAATGCAAGTCTAGAAAATACGCCGGACTGAAATACACCGGTGTATTTTCTAGACATGTGTTTCTTAATACGCAGCACAAAACCGCCGTGTGTGAACCTAGCCTAAAGTGGTTTCTTTCCAACAATGTCTTTCATGGAAAATAAAACAACCAAAAGAGTAGGGCTGCATCTGCAAGTTAACTCACACCCTTAATGAAAAGTACAGGAGATGTACACACCTTTATTGATGAACTGTCTGTAATAAATATATGAATAAATAGTATATGAATAAAGTTCTAAAAGTGTGAAAAAACATATGCTGATTTTTTTGCAAAACAAAGTAGCCTGTTTGGTTTATCCCACAGGAAACAATAGATAATATTTTACCAGCTCATCTACAAAACGGGCAGTGTGACACTGGCCTTACCAGCTCTTCAGTCCTGTCTCGTTGTATGACTCATATATAGATCGGAAAGATACAGCAGCAGGTCATGGTGCTCCTATCAAAGCATTGTCTCCATTAGTGCAGCTTGTTGAGATTATCGGTATAGTGCTTGAGATCAGAGACCTGCACAGTCAGAAAACTAACAATAAAATGCTGTTTATGGGTGCGTTACAAATGAAATAGAATTATAGAAAAGTCAAATATTTGGAGATGATAATAATATGCTCAAAAAACTTGTAATCTTAGATCTATGCTGCTTATAGTGGGAAACAGTTTATAGTTGAGATGTTTGCCATGATGACACAAGATAATGTTGGCTGCATCTGAAAAATATTTTGGATAAAGAAAAGTGCAACCTCGCCCCTCCAGCTGCTGTTTTACTAAATAGTTTCCCCCACCACCTTCACATGATTGTGAGAGTTCTAGCTAGAGGCCTGGGCTTTAAATCCCTGTCTTAAATACACTGATGTGTAGTTTTGACAACACAAAAGAGGAGCCCTTTTAAAGGGAAACTATAGTCAGATTACATCTTTACATATGCAGTACTATACCTTAGTGAGAAGCGTTTCTCCCCAGTAGATGTTTCATATGATGCAGAATGATTGAGTAGGCAGCACTGATAAACTCCCGAACCAGGAAATGTGTGTGTGTGTGATGTGTTCTGGCCAGTTTTCCATGTTGCCTAAAATTCATTAATGTCATTATCCTGTGACTATGTTTTTATTCCTAGAACATGAGGTGCATCATCAGCTTGCCCTGCAAGTCTTATTTGATCTCCTTGATTTCTCTGGGTGGAAGGAGAATGCTAAAGCCTGGAGCCTTTTAGAAAAACAGCTTAAGAAAGCCCTAAAATGGTAAATAATGATTTTATTTACAATGGATCCATTTTCTGTTTGAATGTTGAACAGATCTGTCTTTCTGTAGCTTAAAGGATCATTAGCACCATAAAAATAAAAATTTCCATTTGGATTGGCTATGCCGATATTCAAACACAGCTAAATGAATGAATTAAAGGGTTATTGCTCTTTTCCAAAGAACTCTGCATCGGGCTGATAAACAGCAAAGCCAATGTGTGGTTTTTTTTTTTGTATGGATTTAGGCCAAGGCCACTATTTTTCCCATATTCATTTGCACACACATTACACAGAATATACATTCACACAAAACAAAAGCATTTACTTGTACTCATAGGCATGCATGTGTAAAGTCATTCTAGTGTGTCTGTGTGGCACTGTTTTTTGAGTTAAATTGTATTGGAATAATAAAAAGAAAGCACCATTCCCCAGGGCAGGGGTAGAAATGCCATGTTGGCCAACTATTAAAGTACTAGTGATACATACTCATATGGGCGAAAGTTATTAAACTTGAAAAGGACGATTTCAGCCTTTTCGAGTTTATCCAGAGTAGATCCTTGGAAAGATGCTACTAACGTAAAGTATGGCTACCTTTCCATTGTAAAATCCTGATCGAAAACTTCGATTGTAAAGTTTCAGTCGGTAAAAATCAATCAAAAAGTATCGATTTATTTTTACCAATCAAACAGCCGAGATCTACTTCGGATAAACTTGCCTTTCGCCCTTAATGTCTTAAAATGCACCTGTCACCTCAAAATTCTAATACTAATTTAGTTTCTACTAATGAAATAAAAGTTTTTGTAAATATATATGTATTAAAAGATAATGTACCTTTATACAGTGTTTCTCCCTGTTGTCTTCAATGTCAGCCTGAATTTTCGGTTGGGCAAGGCTAAATGATGATTGACATTATAACTCCTCCAATCAGATCCCTGCTAGATCATTATTTAAAGGAACAGTTTAGGCACCAACAGTTATTTGCTGTCTGTTTCACACTGTTAAATAAAAGTTAAATAAATGCTTTCTGTCATATAAATTATTTCCACCCTTCACAATTTAGCACCAGTTTGTTACTGAAGCTGCTTCCCTCTCTCAGCCACTTCCTGTTCAGTGTTAAGGAATTGACTGACAGGCTGGATAATGCTAAATAACCAATCAGAACCTTTAAACTGTCATCCACCTTTTTTTTTTTTAAAACTCTGAAAGGTGTAGTTAACCCAGCAAAAGCAATTGTTAAAGAAAGGGCTGAAATATTTACTTTATTTTTGTATGGATTTGGTCTCTTTCTCATGGTCAATTTCAGTGCTTGCTACAGACAGTATACACCATTAGCTGTAAGTATTGTAACTGCCCATGGTTATTCATTAACTATGAATTTTGACCTTCCTGAGACGTCGTTGTGTCAGTGACACAAGAATCCAACCAGGAAGTAAACACATAAGGAGCTGTGTACTGCTACACAGATGGAATAATTAATACCTTTCCTCACATAAAAGACTGACTAAGTATATTAGAAAAAAAATGTATTATGCATTTACAACATACATTACTTTTTATTAATCAGGCTGGACTTTTCTTTTAAGGGATCTGATTGGAGGAGCTATAATGTCAATCATCATTTAGCCCCGCCCAACTTGGGAAAGAAAAGTCAGGCTGACAGGGAAGATTGACAGAGAGAAACGCTGTATAAAGGTACATTTTTAAAAAATATATATATATATTTACAAAAACTTTAATTTCATTAGTAGAACCTAATTTAGTGTTAGTTTTGAGGTGACAGGTGCAATTTAAATTCTATAGTGTCATCCTTTGGAGAGTATCGAACACACTTTAGGTAAAGAATCATAAAATCATTCTTCAGAAGTATTCTTTATTTTATTTATTTATTGACTGTTTTTCTTCTGCCTGTTTTTATTTTTATCTATAAGCAATCACATGCCCTGGGTTGTGGATCAGTGGCACGGTAGATCCAGCTGGTGGCCAGCATATCACTTCGAGAAGCATCTGGCGAAAAAGGAGTGGGAGAGAAACAAAAGACTTGCCCTAAATAAGGCTTTGGTCGCTGGAGTTTTGCAAGGACGAGGTAACTTACCAAACCAATAACTCTAAAAATCAGTTGGAATGAATATAAATCACGTCATGCCTTTGCAGCCTTGAGGTCTTTAATCTGCATTAAACTGTTAATCAGATTTAATCAGGTTTGAATTTACTGTTATGGATAGGCACATCCACACACCTCATTTCTTATGCATCACTGACTCAAGAGGGTTGTTCACTAAAGTCCGAATTGATGCGTATAGGTGTGAATTTGCCACATAAAGACAGTCGCAGTCGCGTCTTTATAATGAGAATATTGTCACAGTCTCGACTCTATTATGGGAAAATTGTCGCAATCTTAACTTTAAAAAATTGTCACGACTTTACAAAGGGGGCAATTGTAGCAGATTTACTATGGGAATCCGCTATTTGCGAATTCGACAGTCGAATTTGCACCTTAGTGAATAACCCCCTCAATGAAGACTTTCAGGATCCCAGTACTGATAAAGTCCTTTATTACTGTGTATATTACATTATATTAATTACATGTAACTAAATCTGATAGGCCCTGCAGTTAAATCATGTGATTGTATGAGCCATTCCTGCAAGGCAACTTGATATGAAGTTGGTAACTTGGCTCACTAACTGATTTAATAGCTTTTGTCTTTACATTCAAGTGAATATTTTAGGTATATAATGACATTCCCCTTTCTTTGTGTATGAAAATATGTACCTAACATAGCAACGTTATTTCCATCTTCCCATAAATATCCTCTGCTCTCAAAGCACTTTCAGGTCTTACTATGCACAATACTGTCCCTACATTAGATTGAGACATTTCCCAATGCAGTTGGTAATGTACCTACAGTCCTGAAAGACCTGGACATGGTTCATGACAGCTAAGGAAAGGTAGAAACAGTATCCCAAAATTGCTCATACCCTGTGCTGAACATAAATGTAAAGCCATATCTTAAATATACAACCCTGTATTGCACACAATTATTAAACCTGGTGATACCTGGTTAGTGCGTTGCCTTAATTCCTGTTTATTGGAACGTTTTATATTGTCTGAATTCAACTGTGCCATCTCAATGTCATTTTAGAATCTGTTTTCACTGTAGTAAATGTACAGTTTGAACCAAATGTGCAAATTCCATGAATAAACAACACATTCTCCTGTCCTTTTAATTGCAGGTTGCTGGTATTATAATATCGTTTGTCTTCTTGGGCACAAAGAAAGGAACAAAAATGTCAAAGGTCTGGAGAAGTTTGTGAAACGTCACTGCTGCATTAATCCATAAAGTTGAATGTGCATTAGTTCAGCGGTTCTCAACCTGTGGGTCGCAACCCCTTTGGGGGTCGAACGACGTTCTCACAGGGGTCACAAACATGCTTTGAAGCTGGAAGAAAGAGCAGGTCCCTTTATATAAGGGTTCCTGCGCGATGACTTTATAACGTGACAAGTGTACATGATGACGTTGCGCCCAAACGTCATCACGTTTCATAGTCGGACCCAGATGTCAATGCATGACGTCAGTAAAGGGGGTCGCGGTCTCAACAAGGTTGAAAACCGCTGTGTAAGATGACTGTCATTTTAAAAAGGACAGACTCCTCTGTCTCCCTTTACTCTGATCCAATCACTACATGAGGTGAGCAGAACTTTGAATCAATAACCAATGTTGCCTGCTGCCACTTCACATGAATACAGTGCACATGGGGCAGCTACAAATCCTTCTTGGTTTTTTCAGTCTGCATGTCCATTTTCTTTTTAGACCCTTCAATTAATTAAAGGAACAGTCTGGCCGAAAATTTTAAAAAAACCCATTTGTTTGTTTATGCTAATTAACACCTTTTAGTAAATACGATTTATTATCCATTTAAAAAAAACAAAAATTCTATTTTTTTTTAAAAAAAAGGCAAAATTAAAAAAAAATTCGATCAAAACGTTTTGATCAGAAAAAAATCGATTGAGATTTTTCAATCAAACGTCTTTTTTTTTACATTGACATGACCTTATAAATTTTGCCCATCATGCGTTAAAATAAGTTTTGTAAAGGTGAAACAGATTCTGGTTGATATGTTTTTCATAAATGTTAAATTATTTTTGTAATAAACTTTAAACCAGAGTATATTTCCCAGATTAGAAGTGTTAACTGTGCTCTTTGTCAGACTCTTGCTGTTTGTAGTGATGTGTGAAGAGATGTAAGATGTCACATGGAGTTCTTCAGCGTGAAGGGTTTTTAAAGGAGCAGTAAGATCAGAAAAAAGAAAACTGCAATTTGTATTGGCATTATATGGTGTTATTGTAAAAATCATGTTGCTTTGTGATTTATTATTTTTTTGGTAGCTACACCCAAAAACTAAAATTTATACAATAGTTTATACCTGAACTATTCTATGTAGATATGTATAATTTTATTTATAAAGCTCCATAGATTTATGCAGTACAATTCAGCAATACAAATATAATACAAACATGGGAAAAGTGCATGAAACAATACAAGTAAAATATCACAAATAAAATATATACATAATTTATACATAAAAATCAGTGATAAGTATGGGTGCTAGGGCTCCAAAGCACTGGTCAATAAATACAAATATTAAGTATAAATAGCTAAGGATAAAATAAAATATATTCATAAAAATCAGTGTTAAATCTCGGCGTAGCTAGTGTTCCAAAAAGTAGGACTTTTTGGTTTTAAAAGTGCAGAGGGAATGTTCCTGGTGAAGATAAAGGGGTATAGAATTCCAGATGTGTGGGGCAGAAAAAGAAAAAGGTTTAAGATGAGAAAGGGCAGTATTGATGTGTGACATGCAAAACTGGTTGCTTTGGGAAAAGCACAGTTGACGCTGAGGAATGTACAGGCATATGAGAGAGGAAATGGAAAGAGGGGCAACGGAGTGAAGTGCCTTAAATGTCAAAAGGAGAACACTGTAAATGATTTGTTTGCTTATGGGGAAGCCAAGGATCAGAGTGCGAGATTGGGAGAAAGGCTGTCCCTTCTGGGTATAGGGGGAGAGAATTCTGGCAGCAGAATTTAGAATAGACAGCATGCATGAGGGTGTTAGCTGTGGAGTAAGAAAGAAAGGGGTGGATCTTGGCAATGTTGCGAAGTTTGTTTTAAAACTTTTTGATTAGAAGTACAACATAGCCTTACTACACCTTTAAGTTTGGAGAGCATATCCTGTAGAAGCCTTTTCCTTAACATTTTTTGTTATTTAAATGTTTATGAAATTACCAGATTTGAAAGCATTTAAAGTTTAATGAATACTGATGCTTTGGGGTAATTTTATTTGCTTTATGTACTTACACATACATGTTAACCCCTTCTCATACATCTGAATTTTGAATAAAGTTATTTCTTTATGGACAAACCATCATATTAATAACCTCCACTATCATTTTTAGCATCGTGTTACTGATGGAAAAAGCTAGTGCTTCTGCTATCATCTAGCACTGATTGGAGTATTTTCCTCTGCTTATTGAATAGATAAATCTTACATATTTCTCTTGCCTATAACATGTCATCAGGTATTATACATTTCTGATGAATGGGTTAGTAGAGGTTCAGTTTTTGGCATGTTATTTTGATTAAAATAGATGACATCTGGAAGCTTCTGTCTTATGCATTTATTCTGATTAACGTTTAAGTTTCCCTCTCTCACAAGCACAATATCAATTCAAATCAGTTGAAGATGTGAACTCCCTGAACCTCCATTTGTAGACACGCAATTAAAATAATCAGCCTGTCAATAATTTGATGCATTACTTTGGATTAATGGTGTTCGTGTCACCAAAAGAGTTATCCTAATACATACACAGCTTTAGGCTGGTGTGTTAAATGGGCTAGTATTTGGAAACTGATCACTGTGCTTTCTTAACAGTAAAGAAACAGAAGTCAAAATAAGGGTGTTTTTTTTAATTGCTGCATCAATACAACAAAAACGTAATGCTTGAGAAGTTATTTTATACAACAAATCAAGAAGATTGCTATTTATGGATGATGTTAAATTTACTCTGAAGTGCATGCTACTGTTTCATTGAATTCAAACTAGCATGCCTACCTGTAGTTTAATTTTAGAAGACAGTGATAATGTCTAGGCAAATCATATATGAGATAAAAAGATTAAAGCTCCTTTCCCCCTTACTTAAGCATGAAAATATTTCTTTAGCCTGCCATTAAAAAGTAACTTGGGAGGTTCTGTGAATGTTCTAGTCTGACACATGCCACCAGTTCATGTTAGATCTCCTCTGTTGAGCAGGAGAAGAGGAGGATTCCCTAAGAAAGAGGAGTTTGCACACACTGGAGTCTTTGAGGGGAATTCAGGATAGTCCGAAGTGAGGTGCGGAGTGTTCGCCTCACTTCAGACTGACTGATCTGCGCTCGCTGATGTCCGCGTGCAGGTCATCAGTGAGCGCAGATCAGTCAGTACGAAGTGAGGCAAACACTCCGCACCTCACTTCGGACTATCCTGAATTCCCCCCATAATTTCAGGTAAGTGTCTTCTCCATTCATTCCTGCTCTACTAATTTATTTATATTTTCCTTAAACCTGTAGGGCCCTTCTTCTTAAGTCAGGAACCTCATGTTGCTATATTCTCCAAAAATTAGAGATCATGGCTGTTTTCTTGTTCACTGGGTGCTATCTAAAGCACGATGTAGTCCTTCCACAGCTGGTAGATTTACCCAGGCATCACCATCCTCATCCAACTGGATCACTGTTATACTAGAAATTCTGCCATGATTAGGTGGCATAGAAAAGCCAACACCTTTTCTCCAGGTTTACCGCTCTGTCTAGGTGGGGAACATTTTTCCAAGACTGGTCAAAACCACATCCCAATCTAGATCCCAAAGCCCTGGTTTACATAAGTGATATTGACACCTGTGGGTATTTATAACCATTCTAATAATCTTTGATTGAAGTTACCTATAAGTTATGTTTTTGTAAAAAAAAAAAAAAGTATTGGTAGATGCAAGGGACAAACAAAATCTAAAGAAGGGTTGGGCTTATGATTATAACGCATGCGATATCTCTAAAAATGGCGTAAATAAAATTGATTAGGGTGGAGCATTATAAATTCTGGTTGCAAATGTTCTGATCAACCATTATCTCTCTAAACCTTCAGTTCCCTTTAAACAGATTCTAACACCTTGTGTGGCCCTGCACTGCTGATAGGGCTTAGTGTCAAATTAAATAAATCAGAGATAAACTGGTTCAAGGGCAGTATGAGGTGTAAAGTACTCTGTCATTGTGTAGTGCAGTATCAGTAACCACTTTCTATTTGCAGCTCCTGCTGCAGCTCATAGTGGCGCTTCTTTCCCTCCACCCTCCGGGGACAACAACTTACTTAAAGTAAGACCACAAAAATAAATCCTTTTGGATTAGCAGAGCAGTTATTTAATTAGGGGACTTGTAAAATGTTATCTTTGAAGTTGAATTCATGAATTTGATCGCTTTCTGTCCATTTTAAATCTTTTCTAATAGGAATGTTTTATGTAGTTGTTAAAACAAATTTCACCCAGTCCCATTGTTGTCTTTTGGTGTTTTAAATACTGTATTCATGAAGTGCCACTGAAAGCCACATTTCTAAAGCTAAATATATTTTTAGTTGTTACTGTCCTTTTAATTTTTGGTGGTGGTGAACTACCCGTATCATTACTTAGCTTTCTTTTAGAATGAGGCCTTCTGAACACTGGATGTACATCCCCCCCCCAGTATTCCTTGTGCTCCTCATATCATCTGCTTGTTACAGCTTTACCAAGGAGGGCTCTTGATTCATTACAGTTGGGCAACTGTAAGAGGAAAACCCAAACATGGGCCACCATAACTAACCACAAATCAGATTCCACCAGCAAAGCATTATTTTGTCATTAGGATGTTCCTTAATAAAGCCTAATAATAATATGTTACTGCTTCAAATGTATCCTTTCGCTTATGAACTGAGCTGTACTGTAAATGTACATCAAGTTGTGAGAGGAAAAGGGTCATGAGAGGAAGAGAGACCCTCATTAACCATACTGGATAAACTGCATGAAATTGTACTGTCAGTACAGCCCTGCATTCTAGAATGCTTATTTTTTTATGTCACTGGGCACAGAAGAGCCGAGCACTGGTATTTACTGAATACAGTAAAATCTCAGTGCTGCACATATCATTACAATTTTACTGGAAGGAGTCGGAGTGTTTTCAATCTCTCACTGACTTGCTAATATTTACTCTTGTTGTGTCATTCCAGTAACGTGAGTCCAGGAACTGCTACGTGGCTAGAGTTTGTTGTATTCATTATGACCTATCATTGCTTGATTTGCAGAGAAACAGTGGGAGAGATATATATCTAGCTGTAGGCCTGGTTTGAGCACATTCTATTATTTGACAGTATCAACTGGTATAACCTGTATTTCATTCAAGGTTTAACTTCAAGATTGACAAGAGAGCAAGTCCCTAACTAACACTGACTTTGGAATCCACAAAATCTAGATTTTACTGGGCATACAATATTTACTGTACATCTGATGTTTTAGGCATGAATCACCCTGAAATCAAAACACATTAGCCTAAAACTCTCTAAAGAAGGGTAAAATTATTAACAATTGCTTAAAACAGTGATGCCCAACCTTTTTTTGGCCTGGGGGCCATATAAATTTGCGACGCGTGTGTTACGGGCCACTTCAAAGTCGCAACAAATTTTAAAGTTACAGCTGCAACAATTTTTCATAGTAAAGTCGCGACTGTGACAATATTCTCATTATAAAGACGTGACTGCGACTGTAACAGTCTATTGCGACTGTCTTTTGCTGGCAAATTCACACTTCTACACAACAATTTGGACTTCAGAATTCG
>WMED01007830.1:0-17356 GCA_019650415.1 Pipa parva | reverse complement strand
GATGGATCAGTCTGCGGGCCGCACAGAATAGTTCGGGGGGCCGCGTGTTTGAGACCCCTGCTCTAAAGGAAAGCATCCTGAACTTTTCAATGGAATTAACCATGACAACATCATGGCAGAGAGTTCCATAGCCTCACTGTTCTTACAGTTAAAAAAAACCTTCTATGTTGATACAGACATGTATTATTGCCCATTCCTCGTATTACTTTTGTAGCCTGCCTTTGAACAGAAATGTGGGCCCATTGCTCCAAAAGCCCAAACCCCTACTTCCTATACCACTCTTAAGCCACTTATTTATCTCCATAATCTCCTGCTGCCTCTCTGGTGTGACTCATGGTACAGGTAATATTTTCAAAAATACCACATTTGAGGTCCTTTTTCTAAGCTTATCACTTAATTTCCTGAAATCATTTTTAAGGACGATCCAACTGCCCCAAAAAATTGTCATTTGTGCCTATGAGACCCATGACCACTGGGTCTTCACCAGCCCCTCCCAATAATATGTCTGAGATGTAAGTGCCAGGAATGCAACAAACTGTCTGACGATCAAAGTCTTTGTAACAGATTGCTCTATCTGTCCCCCTAATAATTGAATCTCCTACTACAAGTATCTGTCTTGCCTGCCTGATCTCCTATTCCATTCCTTACTGGAGCAGACATGCCCCTGGCTTTCAGAGGAAGTGCCTTGCTGTAGCAATGCAACCACTGAACTGACATCCCCCTCATCTGCCAACTTTCCAAACTTGTTGTGGTGTGCCATATCAGGACTAGCCTCCCTTACACCTTTTCCCTCAGACCCACCTTCTATATGTTATCCAGCTATCTGTCACATTACCCTGCCTCTATGCTTTCAACTCCACTCCCATCTTCCCCACTGAGCACATGCTAAGTGAGCAGCAAACTCCTTTCCAAGTTATCAATGTTTCTCAGTGTTTCAAGTTGCTTATTTAAATCCAGGATATGGGCTTCCAAATGATCTAGGATCCTATGTGGGGGGTTGACATGGTGACAAACTTGTGTATATGATGCATACTAACTAAACCTACCTTTTTGCTTTAAAAGGATTTGCACAAGTTTATTTTTGTATAACATTTATAATTGGGTCAGCACTCAGTAATATACCATAATGTATAGGGTGTGCTCTAGAATAATAGATTTTGTATAGAATCAGAAAATGATGGGGGTTTCAAATTGAACTTGACAGTTGCTCCCAGAAGAGATCGATATTGACCATGGATCACTGATAAATGTGTTGGGAAGCTTATTTTCTTTGAATATTTGAAACAAGATCCTTAATTAGATTTTGCTGACATAAGAAGGAAAAACCTTTGGCCTAATAGATTCGGGGCAGCTGTGTCAGCAACCAAACATGCAGTAAACATTGCAAACTGTATGAAATTCTTTGGTCTCTGCTAACAATGTTTGGGGGTTCATTGTGCATTGAAAGCAGAAAGCATAAAAGCAACTGGGGTTAGTAAACCTTTGTAGCAATTCTAAAATATTTTGACTATGCTAAATTATTATGAATATGTTAAAATATTGATGTCCACCTGTTTTGAGCTAACAGATCACATACAATAAAGGAAAACAATAAAAAAAAGTATTTTATACAATGTACCATATAACACAAGCATAACTGAGATGCAGCTAAACCCTTTTCTCTAGAGTATATGAATTCTGATTTTCAAATATCCCATCTCCAGCAACGTTAGCTTTTGCTTCTGCAACCAAGTTATTAAACATCTATGTAATAGTAGAAAAGGTATTTTAGCCATGGCATTTGTAGTAAGGCAACAAACATTACGATGTCCTGTCTTTACAGAAGAGAGCTGCTATTGAAGTTAAAAGCACACTAATGTCAAACTTCTATTTGCTTATTTGTCTCTAACCCAAGTGTTTTGCATATTTTCTACATGGAAATGTTGATTCTGTTTAATCTTGAAGGTATGTTTTCCTTAGTTTGTTTGTAAAAGTCAACACAGTTCTTTTTAAACCAAAAGTCACATCCCCAAAAGTTATAAAGGGATAATCACATATAACCAGGACAATGCCATTAGCATCTTCATTAAAACTAGGAAAAGTCCTGAAAGGAAAATTACTAAAATACAGAATGGACTTGACAGAATCATATGGAACAGGAAACCAACCACTTTTGAACAATGCGCTCCATCAGCCTAACTGGAACGCATATGCGCTCCAACGCAGTGCACCCGGCATGACACACTTCCAGGTGCATGATATACACAGTGTAATTAAAGAGGTAAATAATAAAATGATATATAGAGGATATAATACCCAACATACAACCAACTAATAAGTTAAACCACCTTAGGAGGAGCACAGATAACATATAAGTCCCTCCTCCACACGAAAACCAGAAGTGACATCACTCCGATTTAAAAGAGAGAATCCTCATTTAATTATAATTAAATTGATGGTGTGTATACATTTAACACCAACTAACTTTAAAATTTATAACTATTAATGTTCAAAGCAATAAGACTGAAAATTAATTATTAATTGATAAAAAAAACACTAACACAACCAGTTCACATCACTTCCTGTCTGCTAATTAGCATTTTAGGCGGGAAACTAAAGGATTTTGTGTATTTAAAGCCCCAATGAACACAATATCACCCTTTGCTTAATTTTTCCCTGAAGAAGCCTGCCACAGGCGATAGGTATTGGAATTTTATTGTATTTTAATTTATATATCTACTACAAACCCATGTAATGTTTTAAGCTTTCAATTAAAAATTTTTTTTACTTTTAAACTCTCATGTGAGTTTTTGATACCAAGAAACAAACGCCTGAGAGGGGAAACTTGGATCAACCCAATAAACAGGACAAGTACCTGTTTGGAACCCAAAGAGGGAAGCACCCACATCCTGCAGAAGGAAGCACAGATGGTTGGGATTACACCAGCGTAATCCAAGGCGCAAATTCACTGTTAAAGTGTAAGTAGTATTTCACTTATTTTATCTAAGTATCTAAGTGATCTGCACCATCCCTTTCCTTTCCTTTTAACCCAGAAGAAGCGCAGCACTCCCTCACCTACCTGAGACACTTTTGAACAATGAAATTAATAGTGAACAGTGTGCACTGCATGCATTAGATGCTGAAATTTAGTAAGCATCTTCATCTTTTAATAAAGATAAACAATTGATTAATTAAATTCATTCTTTTAATCTCAAACACTTTTAAAAATTCATCCAGAAGGATAGCAAAGATTTACATATGTCTTTGGAGCAAACATTTTAACGTGCCCTATTTAAAAGAAACGAGTTAGTTTTATATCCCTTCAGTTTCAAAGGGATAAGTACAGCTACTGCTTTACTTTGTGAGAACCCACCTATATGGACAAGCTTAGGTGTAATGCTCAGAATAATTTTCAATGGATTTGTAACACTAACAGGATCATTTACAAACTTCTCGTGAAATATGTTTGTTCTCTCTACAGGGCAAATAACTAAAAAGTTACAAATACATTTTGTAGAGAGGGAAAGGGGAAATGGAGTAAACTCGGGACTTTGTAGAGTAATGTTACAATTTAAAATATGACTTTTAACAGGAAGATAAACAAAAACAAGATAATTTGCATTGTTAATACTTACAATATCAAACTTCTGTGTAACATTCCCCTGAATGTCAAGTAAATACATCTTCCCATTATGTGTTCCCAGTGCCAAAAACTGCAAGGAAAAGACAAATAAATCATATATATTTCCCATCCTACATATATCATAAAAAAGCTCAAATCCATTTAGACAGTTAACTGTGGATTAAACTTAATACATGTAAAGCAAAAGTTCGCCCCTTATGGCGAAATTTATTAAACTCGGAAAAGCCGTTTTCACTTTTCCAAGTTTAATAATTTGGGAGAACACTTTGAAGTTTCTCACAGTAAGTACCACGAGATTTGCCTCGATCAATACTTGCCGTGAGAAACTTTTTTTTATTGAATATATCCAAGGAAAGGTATAGCTACACTTCCAAAGATATATTCAATAAACAAAAGTTTCTCATTGCAAGAATCGACTGAAGCAAACTTTAAAATGTTCTCCCGATTAAACTCGGAAAAGTCGAAACGGCTTTTCTGAGTTTAATAAATTTCGCCCTTAAGAATCATCTGTGAATATGCTAATACAAGGCTCCTGGCATAACATCAGCTCATAAGCACTAGCATATTACTTGTTACAGACCTCCATCTTGGCAACCTATTTAAATTCAGTGTAAACACGGTGGGCCTTATTGACTAAAGGAAGAAAAGCTATAAATTTGCATCTAGTTGCAACTTTCCCCATGTTTTGTTATTGAGCAAACTCTGCCATGAGGCGAATACATGACCAATTTGGGTGACTATGATAGTTGCAATCTTATGGAGAACTTTGCATGTGCGTGCATATTTACTTCTACTAAGCAGTGGAGTGTGCTGAAGGAGCAAATTCGAGTAGGGGTACTGCTCCGAATTCACCCATTTGATTTCAAAGTATTGAGGGGCTGATGGCAGGGCTCTGCATTCTACTTCTATCTGACTGATTATGCCACACTATGCATCCAACAGTGATCGCCAATGTTTGCTTATTTGACAAAACTAATTGTAGCTTAGTCTCTAATGAGAAGTGAATTCGCGACTATTTGGGGGATACAAATAGAATTTTAGCAAGGTTAATATGATAGGTGAATTCACCCTTTAGTCAATCTGACACCCCGCGTTTCAGAAACCAATAATGAACTGCCAACTAATCGTCAGGAGCTTTGATATTTCCAAAATAAGAAAAGGCGGCCATCAGATGAGAGTTTTAAAAGTGAACCTGATTTTTCTCCATTATTACAGCATAAGGAAAAAGATTAATGAAAAGTATTGAATAATTTAATTATGAATTATATTGTAATACAATGTTATAGCAAATGCATAGTCTTTGAAACATAGAGCAATTAAAAACACAGACTTTACAAGGTTTTTAGTTTTACTATATTCTTCCCAAAATACTCCTGAAGAAAAAGCATAGTTAAATTTATTGCAGCGGTCATAATGCATCCACTGGTGATATAAAAATGATTATGCATAAACTACAATAAAATGATCTAATTATCATAAACATGGAAGAATGTTTCTTAGATTCAGCAAGAAATAACAGAAAATAAAAATGGTTTCTGTAAGGGGAGAATATGTTTTATATTACAAAAGACTGTTGAAAAGAAAGGTAAGATGACTAACCCCCCCCCCCCCACCAATGGAATTTGAAATTCCAAAATAATCCTAATCCCTATTTAAAAACCAAAAGGACTAAATCTAAAAGATAAGGAAATAATTTATCATAGTTTTATTGTTAATATACAAATCCATGAGCATTTCCATTTTTTCCAATTATTATCAGCGTATCAGCATAAAATTATCTTTATTCAACATAATATTGCTTACATATTATTTCCTCCTAAAAGAAGTATGTTCAGCATCACATTTACACAGATACATAATGTATTAGTATTTTCTACTAATTCCTTTATTCTATCCTAAAAATGTCTAATATATAGAACTATTCAACCTAGCTACTGATACAAATTAACTTCATTGCATGTCTTCAAGCACAGTTTGCTGCAACCCATAAAGAAATGATCAAATATCAATGCAAATGCTAGGCATGGCAATCTTTTTTTAAACATACATAAATAACTTTGCAAGAAATCTAGCTGTTAACAAAAATTGATTTGCTTTCTTGTTCACAATTTCTGGTTAGGCAACAAAGGTCCAAAGCTTAATTTTGGAATAATAAAATAATCATAATCATCATCATAATAATGCATGAAAAAAATGAAAGAAGCTCATTATCAATTTATCTTTTACATTGGCTTTACCTCTGCAAGGTTGTCCTTTTTTCCAGAAAGGAAAAAAAAAGTCTCTTGGGTAAAAAAAAAAAATCAATAGTGGTTAATAAAACATCAGGTGTACTGACATAACTAGGTATGACTATTCCAGTGCACAATCCTGCTTGAATGCACCAGGTGCCATGACGATTAGTCATCCAGAGCAGACAGCCAGGCTGGTGAAAATATGATGCTTTAAAGCTCAAGGGGGGTGGCTACTGGATAAACACAAAAATGCTGATAATTTGCAGAGGAAATTAAAAATCAAATGACATTGAGAAGTAAAGAAGTTGAAAAGGCTACATTTTTCCCTAGATAACGTGACAAATATATACTGATATGTTTTATTTTATTTGAACAGTTTTCAGCATGCATATTTGTATTATCATTTTAATCATATTTAATATGCTATATACCATGTTGTCAAGAAAGTTTAAATGTGTGTATATGTGTATTATTCATTATCTAAATATATATATTTCAATATTGCTTGAGATTTGATAAAGGGAGGACAGACCTATCGAAAGCTTGTCTATCTAAACTGACTGTTAGTCCAATAAAAAGGTATCACCAAGTATTGCAATGCACAAACACACACACACACACACACACACACACACACACATATATATATACACACACATACAGTATACACACAATATATATATATTATATATATATGTACAGAAAAACATGGTAGTGAATTTTCAATCACAATTTAAAAAATCCATAATATGCTGTTGATGACTCCTCCTTTTTTGTCAGTGTCAACATACAAAAGAAGATGACACATCCCTGGTCACAGTCACACACCAATCTAAATAAAAAAAATGTGCCATTTCCACTTGTTCTATCTGACAGTTAAGCTATCATAAAAAGTTCTGTATGGCAAAAACATTTGAATTTAATTGACCAAATAAATAATATCCTATCCCCCATGAGTAGAAATACTAGCCTATTTCTCTCAGCAATCAAAACTGGCTAGACAACAACCTCCAAGCTGCAAATATCACAGTTCAAAAACTGACCTAGTCATTTTGTCCACAGCTGAAAATCACATTCATACAACTTGCCCTTTCAAAAGTAAGTCATTTTTGAGTTGATAATTGCATGATTAAGGTATACGCAAAATATATTACATACATTATCAACCTAGTACTGCAATACCATAATAAAAGAAAATGTAAAGGGAAGGAAAGAGGCATGCGAGTAGAGCAACATCTGTGGGCATGTATTGCATACCAGTCTGGTCTCCAGCAGGTACAGAGAACTCATACTCCATCAGAATAAGATAGACAAATCTCTTCTTTTTAACTAATTTCAAATGTACTAAAACGGCCTGATCTCTATGAACGCACAGTGCACAACCTTTCATCTTGTTCGGGTGCATGAAACGTCATTTCCAAAATGGAAACACAAGAAGATTAAAGGGAAGTATATAACCATAACCAAAAAGTGAATTTATTATAAATTGATAGGTTATTGATAAAAGTAAAGGTTTGCTTTGCCTGTAAGTGATTGTGGCCTATTGTACAATAAAATGCTACATAAATAGGAACACCACACTCCCACTAATATCAATAGTATAAGTCTAAGGACAGGAGAAAGACGTAAATGAAAAATGCATCTATGTTTGGACAATAATGCACATCAGATGGAGAAAATACACTGTGGTGCCAGATATATATTATTAAATCCACAAAATGGATGGTATCTAGAGAATGCCACATGGAGAGGTTATGGAACAGTATATGACATTATGCGACTGCACTTTTAATCAAGACTTGCAAAAACATTATAATTATAAAATGGTATGGCTAAGATCAATGTACAACGGCAATAAACAAGACCTAGTGAAAGAGGGCGAATGTATTAAGATCCCAATGGATATAATTAATTAATGCACATTACAATGAAGTAGAATACACTCGAGAACATTTATGCCTTAGATTATTTTCCATTATACACATAAATCTACTTGTCAAGCAAAATAATTCCAGTAATCCTCAAGACTGCCCAATACACAACTTGTATGCCTATCCTAGGTCTGTTGCATATGTTGAGTAACAGAGATAAAAGTATCCAAGGCAAATGATTTTGGCACAAAATTATCAAAGTGTATATTGTCCAATAGATGTGTGAATCTTCACATAATTATCAAACATTGTATGTACTGCAATGAGGGAAATTTAAAACAAATTGTGAGATTACACTCATTGCATATTTATACTTTGTGTCTATTCAGGGAGACTGCAACAACATTCTGGGTATTCACCATGTGTCAGAGTGAAAATTACTGGCATGAAAACGCAGATTTGACTTTGCCAGGGCAGGGCAGGGTCCCAATTACCGCTCTGGCAACTTTTTACTCAAAAGACTTAGTGCATATTTTCTTCCATTCAAATAATGGAAAAAACACCTTGTAATTTATGCAATTATTCTCTGGGTCACAATACTGGTTACTAAAAAATGACATAATAATGCTATTGCCCTTTATTATCATAATTCATGTCTACTGCTAGTATGTAGTCATTAATTTAGGAAAATAAAATGACACCGTCTTCTTTAAGTATGAAACCATGGCATCACTTCACTATAATATGCCTATTCTTAATGAATTCTCTACAGTATGCCACAACTACTATTCACCTGACTATGCCCAGACATTTTTTGAAACAATTTACTCCATGGTCATGGCAATATGCAGTTTATTGATTATGCAGAATTAAGTTTGTTACAATATGGACATATTGTCACATAGAGTGGCTATTTCACAGTTAGGGGGAGATAAGTTCATTCTTGGATAAATATGCTTTTTTGTGGGAAACAAGGGAACATTTATTAGTAAAAAAAAATGCAAAAGTAAAGAATTCAACTTTAGATGCAAATAACCAGAACAAGACTTGTTAAGGTTACTCACAAGTGGGTGTAAATCATTCACAATTTATTGGTAAAGGATTGATATTTCCTAAGGTTTAGTTCCAGAATAAATGAGTACAAAACTAATACACTGTATTTTGAATTAACCAGCAACCAATCAATATCATATATGCAAATATTCTTATGTGGCTCCTGCACTGAAATCCAGTAAAAGTTAAAAGGTGTCCATTTTCTAAATATAAGTCCATAGACAATAGACAAATGACCATTTACAGTTCTAAATCAATTCCTAATAGATTAATTTCAAAATCCCAATTTGCATTATCATGTATATCACATACAACACATTATCCATTTATTTAATGCATGCAAATCCTTAGGAAGAGACTGTTAATTCTGTTCAACTCATATATACACACATTCATTTGTGGTTGTGTATTGTGTGAAAATTCAGAATAACTAAAACATTTAAAAAAAAAAATAACTAAATGTTGAAAAAAACTGAACATAAATTCATATTAATGCAAAAATATATTTTTCAATGTGAAAGAAATATTTCTAACAATGTACACAAAATACATTCTAAACATTTTTAATGAATGCATATCTTTAGGAAAATAGATCATATTTACCCAGCTCTTGGAAGTGAAATGTTATGTTTGAAAATAACCCATTTGAATAGATTTATTTAGACCCATACAGATTTATGCAATAAATTGTAGCAAAAATTAAATTTCCACCTCTATTACTAATTCATATTTCATAAAATGCAGATTTGAAAATTCCTTGAAAATAATATATATATAAAATTCCAAAGACAGGCATCCCTGCTACACAAGTAGGATAACCTTCAAAAAGCTTAGGAGGCTTCAAAAGCAAAACAAATATTCACTTTAACACAAACACTTTTCTACTGATAAAAACAGTTGATTTTTAAGGTGAATGTGCTGAACACTATTACAATAAACTTCAAATAAGAAAGGGCTTTGGAAGAATGAACAGAGAATCCAATGTATCTCTTGAAGTTTGAACCATTTATAATTTTTGCTTTAAGATTTAGGGTCCTCTTGTAATGAGAGAAATCAATTTTATCTCCCTTCTTTCTATCATGTATAATGGGACAAAGGGAAGTAACACTCCTCCATCTCGACTCTGAAAACATATTTATCAAAGGCTGAGAAGACATTCCCCAATGAAATACTGTGAACAGCATTTATATTTTTTGTAACATGAACTATATGTGAATTGCTTCAGTTTCTATAACCTAGAATCTACTGGATAATATTTCCCAAGAAAAGGCATCTTTACACAGCCTCCTTGTTATTTGATATAATAGAATTAAATATTTGATATCAAACCTTTTTTATACTAAGCATGAAACACAAATTCAAATAATTTTGTTACACCACTAAACTATTTAAATTAAAGTAAAGCACACTTGGGGGTCTGGAGTGTCCAACTTTTCATCCCAGCAACTATCATGAAAGCTGGAATTGTGGGGGCCCCTGAAGAGCTAAGCATTCTAATTAAGAGTGAACTAATGAAGAATTCTTCATGAATAAAACTATTTAGAAACCTAGAATATTTGTAGATGAGGAAGACTAATAAAATATATCTGCTCTACCCATTTTATATATGGTTTGCTAAAACTCAAGCCATATGCTTCTTCAGGATTTTTTTCAGTTTGTGCGCCCATTTGCTAGACATGTGATACATGTGTATATTTTACTTCCATAAAATACAATTTCTTACTTGTTCCCTTTTTAATCATCCTTAATCCCCATCATTTTGATGCTGATTTATGGAACCCTTTTAATTCTGAGAATGTGATTTTATAATTGCTCCTTCGGAAGGGAAATTATCTGCCCTATACAAATCCAAAAATTACTCTCAAAATGTATTCTTCAGCATTTAAAAATCTAAGTAAATATAAAGGTGAAGGGGAAAGGTACTCAAACAGTGTGGCCAAGAACAATATATTAAAATAAATAGAACTTCTAAAGCAGGGCAGTGGGCCCCAATGATTCTTTTTTTAAGCAGATCCCTGTAATTTAATGCAATAAATTCCCTTTGTTAGGGCTAGCATAATAGGATATATTTTTGTATAACTAATTATATCACAAGGGGGGATAATGGTGACAAGAAAGCATCTATAAATTATGATTGATTAAAAAAAGTAAGCTTACCTTCTCATGCACAGTCATACAACTTGCAGCATCTTCCTGCAGAATTTCACTTACACCATTGAGAAGCCTCTCATATTTTAACTTTGGCTCCTCTTCACTTTCATCTTCCTATTTGAGGAATAAAACAACAGGAATTTGTATGAAGTATTGCAATAACTGAAACGCAAAGGAACAGAATAAAAAGATTACATTTAAATACCAACATCTTTTTCAGGTTCTGGTTCTGATTTGGCCTAATTCTATGGCTGAATCTGTAGTTGTCTAGTGACCTTTTTGACTGTTAATGACCCATTTGTAAAATTATACAAAAATTATGATTCAAAGTTGGTAAAATTTTCTCTAAGAAATTTAATTTAGCATAAATCCAAAAATTATATTTTTAGTGCATCCCAAATTTCACAGCACTAAACCCTGATTTACAAGATATCATAAGTTAAATCTAAATTATAGATGATAAAGTTGCTTGAAATTAAACAACCGTTTCAAACAAATGTTCTCCAAAACTTAGTTGATAAGTTGAAAAACCCTGCTATATCATGTGTTCTGATATATACTAATTAGGGCAAAATTTATTAAAGTCGGAAAGACTAGCTGTCTTTCCGACTTAACCGAGAGAAATCTCATTGTTCTCTTGAGTTTTTGAATATTTCCATGGAAAATATAGAAAATTTGGGATCGCGAAACTTGATCTGGTTATCTCGAACGAAATCTCGCAAGAATAAAACAAGATTTCACTCGGTAAAGTCAGAAAGACCCAGAGTGGTCTTTACAACTTTAATAAATTTTGCCCACAGTCTGTTGGGAAAACCTGGAGTAATTTTTCTGGCTGCCAGTTTTCCCTAGAGTTTCAACACTGTGGGGGATATTGATAAAGGTAATTTCAACCTATTCACCACTATTCATTCAGTTTTGCCTAGTGCTAAATAAAATTTGTTGATATTGAAAAAAAAGATAAAATATTGATGCGTCAATACTGATACACTTTACATTACTTTCAATGGAGCTCCTGTTCGATCAGTATCACCAATCTTTTCAACAAAACCATCTCAATAGAAAATAATGGGGTTTCAACACCCTCAACCAGGCAAACACTTTGTAGAAAAAATTAATATACCCACTACTTTAAATCTGACTTAAATGACCCCTTTTCTATGCATAAGAGGGTTCAGATACTGGCAATGTGCATATAGCTGGCAAATGTCCCACTACACAAAACTTAAATATTTTGTTTACAAAAAGATGGTCTACTTGTAAAGGTGGTCGGAGAGTATTTACTATGTAAAAAAAAAGTAATAGAAAAATAACAAGGACAACTAAAAATGGTCTCCACAAGCAAAAAATGGTGTTTAGCCAAATAAAATGGAATGTGAGCTGAATAAATACTATACCCTCCACCTTTAAATTAAATTTAGGCTAAATTACCATTTTACTTTGGAGCAATGTTTATTACAAGCCCCAGTTAGAGTTTGTTCACTTCTCCTACTGTTACTGCATACCTAGTGCTACCTTTGCAAGCTGAAATTAGATAGTTCATCTACCTGTAGTTACACTATAAAGAGGCAACATGCAAACAGTTCACCACATCTCTGCGATACCAGACTTAACAACAGACTGCCATTTGGGATTGCAAGAATGTGATCTCTGCAAGGAACCAAATTTAATTCATATAAATTCATCCTTTAAAAAGAGAGTGGGGGGAATCAAATAAGGCAGTAAAAGCAAATGTCCAACTATTAGGCAATGCTCCAAACTAGGAATGAAAGTTCATTCTTTTTTTTGTTCTTGCAGTAAGTACACAATTACAAAAGGTGTTGAGAAAAATTCTTAATTTCACTGTGCTCAAACACCCTTGGCAACTGAACAATACTCGACACACAAAACTTTTTTGAATAAAAACAATGTGTGTGTCAAGCTTACTTTAAGCTGTCCATTCCTTTGATTTATTTAGTAACCAATATATTTTTTTTTTTATTCACGTAATAAATTATTTATTTGTTTGCATTTAGGAGATGGACAAATCAAAATGCACTCCATATGGTGCATGAGACCTATGTAAAAATTCACAAATAATGTGAGATTTAGCCTAATGGCTGTTCATCCATTAGGAAATAAACTGTAGAGTAAAAGAGGTCTTCTTATGAACTACATTTATTTACAAACTCCAGCAATAAATATTTTCCATACAAACATCACACTTAAACACCGACTGGGTTATTCTCTAAAGTCTGAATTGTCTTGTAAAGGTGTGAATTTGCCAGCTAAAGACAGTCACAATAGACTGCTACTATCACATCCATCCATCCATGATGTCAGCAGTTCCGGATTGGCTAGTCCAACCTGGAAGCACTGGGGAGAGCTGAATCTCCTCAGCACCTGTCGGCATTCATACAAGCGCCACTCGTGACAGATACTTCTCACATTATGTTGAAATATGGATCTTTTCCAGGTGGCCAGGTAGCTATTTTCCAAATATCATGACGAAGATGAGTGATCACTTCCAGGACTGCATATGTTTGAAAATTTCAACTGGTATAACATCAGCTCCTGGAGCCTTGTTTTGTTCATTCAGGCTGAAATATTACAGGCAGGAATTTATGCAATTCAAATGTCAGGGAAGGTATTTAGTATTTAATAAGATAAATATTTTATAGACTTAGAATTACAAACACTTTATATTTAAGAGAAAAAAAAGAGGCTTGGCTCCTAAAATCCAGGCCCTCACTTTCATTTCTCTTTGAAACATAGGATGTTGGTGTCACAGTGTCTGAACTTAAGATCTCCTCCTTCTTACCCATGACCCCACCTTACTAATGTGCACTAGTACTTCAGAGTCATCCAAGTTAATTTCCAATTGAAAATTAATTTAACTCAGTGCAAGCTGGCTGACATATAAGATGCCGGCCAATCTAATACCTATGTGATCCTTACATTACCTTCCAAAAAAACTGTAAAATGTGTAAGACACCAGGGACAAAAAAGGGCAATGAATAGCTAGAAAGAGTAAAAAAAAAAAAAAGTGTTGAATAGTAGCCATCAGATAATGTTATAAATTAAATAAAGAAACTAATTGCAAATAAAATCAGGTCAACCATATTTTTGAGTTTAGCAATAGTAAAAAGAGTACACTGTTAAAATGTTTGGGAGCACCCATCAATGTTGTTATCTGCTCTTATTTTCTGTTTGACAATTTAAGTTACAACAAAACATATATATTTGGGAGCAGGAGGAAGAAAACACAATTCTATACATTGCTAGTAGGTAATGCTATGTATGTATGTATGTATGTATGTATGTATGTATGTAAATTTTATTTATAAATGCTACAAACACACACAGCGCTGTAGCTAGGGAGGGACCTAAATTGTTACATTATCTCTGGGCAGAAAACCACTGCTGACCAATAGGTGTCACCCAGAGGGAGCTCCAGGCACACAATTATGCTCTACACAGTATAATCAGTAGGAATGGTGACTTTGAAGCATATAAGACCCATCAAAATCCACCAATGCTACACTAGGAATGAATACTCAAAATGCCATATTTAAATAAAATGGCATTGCTTAGCAGGGCAGTTCCAGATATCTGTTACAGCATATGTCCTTCTTACAGTTTTAGCTGTAGTGCTAGCTTATTGAACTGTTGGCGCTAGTTTCTCATGGCTACCATTCCGGATGCTCATTAATATTCTAATAAACCCTGAGACGCCTTTACACATAAGATATTTACAGTAGTTGAAAAGGTTTTTTAACCACTTAACACTATAGAAACAATGTTTTCTTTTACTATGTTGGTATCACCTATTGAAAAAAGCTTTTACTGCCATGTCGAAAGTCAGTTTTTTTTTACATCAAAAACTTGTTTTCGATCCTATAAAAATCAATGGAAAGCTTTATAAATATCCCCCATAGTGTTTGACTGATTGAGGAATGTTAAACTTTGAATATTAATAAGGCATACACAGTGATGGTTTTCACACATGCTCCGTAGACACAAGCATTCTTAGCAGTGGAGTGGAGATGAGTTGCATCAAAAGGCTGCCGTGTACTTGTGGAATAATACATGCAGAACAATCATCAATAATGAAGTAGATGGTTAGAAGAGAAAGACAGGAGTGTTGTTGCGTTGCCAGCATGTAGGTTATATGAACAAATATGATTTCATTGGAGATTTTAGTTTTTCTAGAAATTATTGGAATAGAGGAACCCCAAAAGAAAATAGCATACTGAGGAGTATATTCATAAAAGCTGGCCTGTGTTTCCTACACCCCTACAGTGGAGAGGTTTTCAAGTAAATATATAAACTACCCAAAACAAAGAGTTTGTCTTGGCATATATTGGTTATGGTCTAACACAAGGCTGGATACATGTTTGATTCTCTGACTTAAAAATTGATTGAATGCCTTTCTAACAAGAAAAGACATTTTAGACATAATTACTAAATTAATCAAATAATGGAAGGTGAACCAGTGATAATACTGCCTTCTAGCAATGAGACTGGAAATTACATTTTGCCCCATTACACTTACATTTAGCAAGGCTAAACTGAGAGACAGAGAAGGTTGTTTTTTTTTTTGTTTTTTTTGCAGTGTTGGGATTCAGTTCCCAACCTGAAGTCCATCTACATGGAGTTTGTATATTCTCCTTTTGTATTACATCATATTCTTCTGGTGTCCCAGTATTCACCCATAGTCCACTGCATATTAGTAGGTTAACTGGTTTCTGAGTAAATGTGGTTATGTGTGCCTGTAGCTCTGCAGAAAATGTTATCAGTAAAAAATGAATAATATTTTTTTAAAACATGCCAATAAATCTGATGTTCTGAATTATATAGAACAAAAAAAAAAAGGACGTAGATATAATCTAATATAAATGCTTCATTTCTTAATGAAGAGCAGTTTGTTTTACATCCTATTTATTCACCTTTACAGTTATAAAACAAGACTTTTACTAAGTAATCTGTATTTCTATTGTATTATATCTAAGAAACAATCTCAAATAAAAATGTGTTTGCAAAATAAAAAGGCTTTGGTGGTCAATTAAACTAAAAGCCACTAAGTACTGTAAAATTGACTAATACAAATATAAAAATGACTCTATGTAGTCAAAATCATATTTTCCTTAATGTGTCTCTGTATGAGCAATGGCCACCCATGAAAAGTTAATTCTAGATTCCTATTTATTTTGCATAAAAGCACTCACACAGGCCATTAGATAAAGTTGATGCAAATATATTTTTTGGTCACGTTCATTTATAAGAGGGGAAAAAGTAATTGTTTTTTTTTTGCGCAAAGGAAAATATATACTTTCAGAACTTTGTGCGCTGAAGCATCACGCCGGTCTCCATGGCACATAAATAAGATGAAGAACTTTAACAATTTGGAATTCTGATGTGCTATTTCATGTTCTGACAGGTATCTTTTATGTTAAGTTAAAGTCTAACTAACTGTGATTTTGGGAGGCATTTTGTCTTGCAGTAAACAAAGGAAATGGAAAATGATTTGTAAAATACAATTCACTCAGAGTGCTCAATTGCTGAGGACAATACATCACATTCGAAACAACTAAAGGATATAAAGAAAAATAGAGAAAGAGGAAAATATTTCTCTCAGTGCTTTTAAATAACCTCTTGGGCTGTTTTCACTCCCTCTTGTTTTAAAAATATTTTTTTTTTATGGAAAAAAGGCTGATAGCATCAGAAATTCTCAGTAAACACAGGCCTGCATTAATAAAAAGAAAATCAATAATTTTTGTTAAATTTTAATAATCCTGCAAACCTACAAATAAAACCATCAGCGGCTTGAGTTGAGATGACAGTTAGCTACGTTTCCATGGCAACCTGATGAAATAGTACAAGTCTTGACTTGCAGCAAAGCTCAGCCATAAACACAGTGACATTTACCCCATACAAGAAAACTCACAGCTTTCGTTACGAAAAAATCAATTTCTTAAAGAACATGATTTTTTTTTAAGTATGGCACTTTTAATTAAAGCCACAAGCCCTTTAAACTATCCAGCACGTTCATATACTTCCAATCTCTAAGTTATGTTCCTGGTTTAATCCTTTCAGAGCCAGAGGGCCCTTACATATGGTGAGAATTAAACTCCATGCTTGTGTCTAGAGAACACAAAAGCACAAAGACACAAATGACAAAAAAGAACATAGTCTATAATATTTAATAAGTGAAACAACTTGGAACATAAATATCAGCACAGTTGCAAAATCATGTCAATAGTCTGGTATAAGTGGAGAAGAAATATATCTGTTAGATTATTTTTACCATAATTTATATGGTATGGTAAACCATAAAATCTGCACTTTTAAAACCAAACTAAAATCCAACCTTATGGAGCACTAGCACTGTTTTTGTCACACTTAAGTGTTTCGGAACATCAAAACAATTTAAACAATAGTCAAGGACAACA
>WMED01007829.1:0-17357 GCA_019650415.1 Pipa parva | reverse complement strand
CTCACTTTGCACAATGGTGAATTCCCCCCTTAGACTTTTTGGAAGCACATATTAGGTTTATAGTAGATATAAATGTATTTAATACACTTTTCATTTTGGTGGGACTGTCTTTTCCACCAGGCCTTTCACTAGTGGGAAAGCTAATATTAATATTGTCCACACTAAATTTAGCTATATTCACTTAACACATTTAAATAAAATCTCTAAATGGCATCTCTCCATTTCATGTTGTAGTGGGTGTGCTAGGTAATTCCATTTCTGTGCGTTAACAGATCACATTATGCTTTTAAGTTAATTAGTTTCATTTTGAAGCAGATGGATGTATGCAAACTAAACTCAGCAGTAACTTACCAGATAACCATCCATTATCCATTTTCTTAATTCTTCATTTACACTGAACACATTATCTAAATCAGCAGGTAAGCAGCAAATAGCAAGGTATAGACAACAAAGAGAAGAGAGAACTGCTCTTGTTTTTATTTTAACAAATTGTTTGCAAAATCAACTGTAAAGTTCATGATTTACAAAAACCCTTGATGAATCCACAAGGGCCAAATGAATAGTGATTCATTTGTGAACTATTTAAACCAGTGGGTTTACAATTATATTCCTTTTAAATGTTACAAACTAACAAGGACTAAGGGTAGGGTAAAGCTTTGTTTGTGCAGAACAAGATTCTAAATTGGGGGTTATTCACTAAAGTCTGAATTTTTGCGTATAGGTGCGAATTCACCAGATAAAGACAGTCGCAATAGGCTGCTACTGTTGTAGTCGCATCTTTATAATAAGAATATTGTCGCAGTCATGACTTTATTATGGGAAAATTGTCGCAATCTTAACTTTAAAAAATTGTTGCAACTTTACAATGGGGAAATTGTTGTTGATTTGCTATGGGAATCCGCTGTTTGAGAATTCAACAGTCAAATTCACACCTTAGTGAATAACCCCCACAAACTGCTGGAAACTAGAGAAATGCCTCTGTCACACTCACACTGATAGGACAAATTAGGGCAAAGATTAATTAATTTACAGTACTGTACTTGTAAGGAGAAAATAAGTAGTCTTTAATCACTTGTTTTTTTAACTAAAACTATTGTGTTGCAATGGGATTTGTTATTAGGGTGTTGATGGCTTCTTGGCTTTATAACTGGAGTAATAGCCTAGAGTAGTAACTAATCCGTTATTGATCAGTGGGCATTCTAACCAAACACTGGGCTTTTACTTGGGTTGTTGACCACTTAGCATTATTACTAGGATATTGACAATGTAATTGAGAAATGGAACTTTGCAATGGACAGATGGGTAGTGACTTACAAGGAAGTTCAGCAAACGTTTTTTTCAACTATGTTGCACTCTCCTGGAGTGCAATCAGCTGTGGGCAAACAGGCCATGCAGGCGCTGGACTAACTGGTTACAAATAGAATTAAATGGAATTTCTGTAGGAGAAATTACAAAAGAAATGTATATTGTGAACCATGCTCATAATGGGGGTTTATTGTTTCTTTAAGAGGGATATGTTAACTGGTCGGTATTACAACATAGACAGATATCCAAATGCAGAAAATGATTGTAGACTCACACTCATGGATAAAGGCACAAAGTAGCACTGCTACAGCTTTATTGTGACCATTTACAAGTTTTGCCCAGTAAACTTAAACTGCATGGAGTAAATCCTTTTTCTAAGCATAGACAGATATGCTAATAATTTTGCACTGGCTATGTTTTCTTTTAAATTTAGATCTAAATTTTGCATAAATCATTTTATTAAAAAATTTAAAAATGTCTGGTGTTTTTTATTGTCTAATTGTTATTTCACATTAATGGAGATAACCTTGTGTTATCTGCCTCTTTCCTTAATAGAGCCTTTCCACATGATATATGGTCAACTATTTTATAGGCGGAAGCCTGTAGTACCCATCCCTCCCACTGCATATGGCAATACATTGTGAGCTTCATCCTATTGTCACTAGTTCTTATTCTGAACCTTATAATACTCTATAAGACAATATTAAAGAAGAATATTAAATTCTAACAATAACTGATATGCTGTAAGTACAGGGTCTGCAAGGCTAAATCGCTATATTGTGAAGCAGCAAATCATTACCTTTGGGCTGTAGCGCTATCTTATAGAATACTAGTACTAGTATTTCTCAGTCACCATGTTAGATCCTCATTAATATGTTAATGAACCCTGACATGCCATAACATATTGTTTGATTGGTTGGGGATTGTCAGATGGTCCATTAAAGGAAAACTATCACAGCCTTAGAAAAGCTTCTAATAGTAAAAATAATTACTTTTGCAGATACTTTTTCCTCATTGTAGAAGTATAGCATAGTAGTTAAGTGCTATGTTTTTTTGTTTAGACAGAAGGTTTTTGGTTCAAATCCTGATTTTTATTGTTTACTTTTATTATTTTTATTAGGTTATTAAATCCTTTATTTATTAACAAAATTACTTCCCTAAATTCACGAAATAGAGGTGACACCTTATTTAGTGATAAAATAAATCGGGATTTGAACGAACAACCTTCCACATGCAAAACATATACCTTAACTACTTTCTATACCTCCACAGCAAGAAAGAGCTTACAAGATCATTTATTCTTTATTCCTCCTGTCATTCTAACTAACAAGGCAGTACACACAGTTCTGGTTTTCACACATGCTCTGTGAGAAAAATTTGCACAGGGCAGTAGTTTTCTCTGCAGGGGTGGAACTAGATGCTACAATGGGTTTTTTGTACTTGTAAAATAATGTATGTAGAAGAAGCAGAGATAATTAAGTCATTAACTTGGAAGGGAAAGGTTGTGGGTTTATTACATTGCGGGAATGTAGGCTAAATGAACAATTGTGATTTATTAGGAGACTGTAGTTCCTCTTTAAAGTTCATATTATATTAAAGTAAATTGGATTAATCACAAATATTCTATCTTTCTTTCAATTATAACAATTGCTAATAAAGGTTCACCTTGGTAACAAATTGCACTGTCAGTCTGTGGTTTTAAAGAATAAGTACTATGAACCTTCAGAATAAACTGAAATAAGGAACTAATATACCTTAATATTCCCTTAGTGTAATACAGTATATATTGGTAGTTAAATGGGATTAGGTTTACAGATACATGTGTGCTACATTTATTGCTAAAGGAACACAGTGAAGTAAGGTAAATGGCAGGTTTTATGATATTTTTTTAAAGAATTCATCATAAAATCCAATCAAAATGAACTAATCACTATAACATTTTAGTTCCTTTTAAAACGTAGTTTAATATTCAGGCTAGAATTTTGCCAATGTGTTACTATAAAGAAAAGAAACGTTATGGCTTTTTACAACTCACATTAGGGATATTTATAAAGGTTTCTCTTTTTTTTTTAGGATTGAAAATAACTTTTCAATGTAAAAAAATGCAGTGACTTTCTACCTAGAGATAAAGAAGTTTTTTTAAACTGGTGATACCGGCGTAATAAAAAAAACAGTTTCTACAGTGTCAGTATAGACTTAACTCAGCAGATAAGCAGATAATAAACTACATTATCATAAAAATAGAAACATTATTGTCTTTCTTTATATAACCCCAAAGAATGCAATGAAATGATCTGCTTCTAAGTTGAATTGATCTTATTCATAATATTTTATATTTATTATTTAACCCAAATACTACAATTAGTCAAAGAGTATATAATGGAATTAAGGTGGGTAGGAAAGTACAGGGACCAAATTTATACAATTAAGACAGGGTCACATTAGCTGTTTTTAATTAGGCTTATTATTGTTTATGGTAAAATAGATTGTGTGGATTGTCCTATAGGAAACAATGGATACTATTGTGACTCTGGCCTTTCTGTACTTTTGAGTCAGACCATTGCTTCATCCCTCTGATAGAATTGAGGAGTATCATGTGAGAGGGGAGCAGGCT
The DNA here is from genome assembly GCA_019650415.1 of Pipa parva. Lineage (NCBI taxonomy): Eukaryota > Metazoa > Chordata > Amphibia > Anura > Pipidae > Pipa > Pipa parva. The sequence goes on along the minus strand of WMED01007829.1, from coordinate 13,438 downwards.
TATGGAAGAGTGAGTAAAACATTAGGTAAGGCTTGTTTTCTTCTCAATTTTTGTATGTGAGAAAGCAAATTGCAGTGGTTTGCTCTGTCACAGGAAATTATTAATACAACCCAACACTATTTCTAAAACCAGTAACTTGCTATCCATGTTTTGTAATATCATACATGTAAGCAAAAACTTGACATACAGTATGCTCCAACATGTTGGTTTCCGGTTGCTGGAAAAATCAATATCTTACTGTAATTAGACAATTTTCAGTTTATGTTCTTTATTGTTTAATGTGAAGCCTAAAACCGTTGTTGCTTGTTCTTACAAATATTATATACTATCGAATGTAGTATTTGTAAGTTATAACCTACCAAAATGAAGGTAGGTTGATGTATCATTATGGAAGTGATAGAATATTGCTACACGTCATTCATTTAATTCCAGCAACATCTAAAAATATTTCTTCCAAAAAGCAATCAACCCAATTACACTATAATAACCCAGCACCCTAGTGGAAAAGAGCTTCTTCTCCTGCTGACAAAAATTAGAATAATCACAGATGCTTAATGATCAGAATTAATAATACAGTAACAAGTGTGAACTAAATGTAAAAGGTAGCGTTCTCAACTGTAAATGTTGGCTTTTGTCATTTCTGAATTGACTGATAAAAAATTTAAGCCGAATATAGAACAAAAGATAAGCATATATTCATGTGAAAAATATCAACATGTGTATGACATTGCTTTGACCTTTGACCTCGAGTTAAAAATGATAAACAGCAAAATTTCAAATTATCAATGTAAACATGCATTTAAAAGGTATCTTTTCATGGCTTGTTGGATTGCAATCTTGATGGGGACCTACAGGTCTGAGTAAACAACATTATATTTCAATCTTTTGGAATGCCTTTATTTATTCCTCATGATGAACACACTGTATATTATATTTCATATAATATGAAATGATAATCTGATCAGATTGTCTGTTTTGGTAGGTTTAGCCTTTAAAGACTTTGAGAATGTGATATCTTTAAGTTATGTGGGCAGCTGGACATTTTATATAACGTATAAGAATATAAAGATTGTATCAATTCCAGTTGTTTTTAATGAGATCTGAATTTTCTGCTAGAATCTGAAGCTTTGCCTGAAAATGGCAAAAATGCTGAAATTATAATGATTTTGCTATCTCTTTGCGAAACTGGAAAAAAAAACAGCTTTTTGCTATTTTCAGGATAAAAGCTTTCCTAAATAGGCATTTGAATTGTTGTTGAGAAGGAGAAAGGAAACTATTTAAGTCACAGTAGTGTTAAAGCTTTCTAAGATACCTTTATTTTACAACCATCCACTGCAGATTCATTAACAACCATTTTCATTTAGAAGAGAACATTTTCCCAGGTTTCCTTTGAGAGAGAATTTTTACACACATTCTCTTCATTGTGACTTAGAGAGTTTAAAAATAAAACAACTCATATTCTAGACTAAGGTCTCTTTTACAGCTGTTCTTCCATTCCATGTGCTCGTTTCAAGTTCTGGCAAAATTAAAAAATGCAACCTTGGAAAATTAAAAAAATTGTATCATGAGACTGATGCAACTTGAATGAGAGATAAGTCAACTCAGCTTTTCAAGAGAAAAAAAGGAAATTGATGTAAAATGATTCTAGCCAAATGGGATTAAAATGAAATCTACATGTTGTTCCGCATATTGTGACAGTGATTCATTTTTAAAAGGGAAACTACTGTTAAACAAGCAAACAATGACACATTTGCTTTATGATTATATTAGCATTTTTCCTAAGTATAACTCAGTACAAAGTTTTACATTTCATAAGATATTTTCAGATTCAAAGGAGATTCCTTTACGCCACTGCTGCATTTTGCTTCCCTGCAGTGGGTGTTACATTGGGGTTACCAGCAATAGCTCCAGTCAGTAGAAGCCAAAGGAAACCTTCCACTGCATGCTGCATAATAATCCCACATACAGGTCTAAATGCCTGAAAGTTCAGCAATTTCATCACTCACCTTACTTATGGTTCCTTCCTTTACACAGCATACAGGATTGCCAGTTGGCAGAAAAATGAATGCAAAGTTTGAATGCTCAGCTAAAAAATGAGAACGATGGACCCTCTGCCATACAGACCTGTTTCTGTGAATAAAACGAGGAGAAGGACAACTAAACTAAAAATGATAGGTTCTACAAATGTGATGCTAATTATGCTAATCAGATAATGTTGCTATACCTTTGGCTAGTTTATAGGTCATGCCCAGTCTATTTGTATAGGCCAGACAGAGGTAAAGAGAGAGATCTGTGTAGCAGACAATTAAAGTACCCAGCCCGGCAATGGAGCTAAGTTTTGCCCAGGAGTTGGTCTGGTTCCAAGTGTGCAAGATAACAGAAAGAAACAAAACTCCAGGCAATTTAATCTGTTTTAAGGAAATACTAGTGAAAGACAAACAACATTAGTTTTGGGGTGGCACAATCCTCCCTTAATCAGATTTGACTTATTCTGCAATAAAAGTTACTGTACCCTTAAAGGTGAACTATAGTCAGATAACATCTTTACATATGCAGTACTATATCTTAGTGAGAAGCATTTCTTCCCAGTAGTTGTTTCATGTGATGCAGGATGCATTAATAAGCAGCATTGGAAAACTCCCACACCAGGAAATGTTTGCGTAAGGTTTTTTTGTTTACATTATAATGTAGTGCCTGCACACAAGTTAGCTTTCCCGAGCCCCAGCCTCTGTAATCTCGTGCATTCCGTGCTGTACAGAAATGTAAACAAGCATGATTGATGAGGCCTAAAAAGTCAGCACACTGCTTAACCAATAGCAGATAGGCAGGTTTTTATTCTTGTGTTGCCTAACTTGCAAGAGGGAAGGGAGGAAGACAAAATGTCAGCTCTCATTAGAACCAATAGGGGAAACAGCTGGCAAGTATTATTTCTTCCCCAAACTTTTTTTAACTATTTAAATGGGCAAAATTTAATAAACTCGGTTTTCCAAGTTTAACAATCGCAAGAACACAGTGAAGTTTCTCGTGGTAAGTATCTCGAGATTTGCTTCGATACTTGCCGTGGCAAACTTTTTCTATTGAATTTATCCATGGAAAGGTAGCTATACAGAATGGCTACCCTTTCCATGGATAAATGCAATAGAAAAAGTTTCTCACGGCAAGTATCGTTTGAATAAAATCTCAAGATACTTACCGCGAGAAACTTCAGGGTGTTCTCGCGATTAAACGCAGAAATGCTGAAACAGCTTTTCCGAGTTTAATAAATTTCACCCAAATTTGAGTTAGCAATTGGCTTAGTATAAAGGAGTTTTATATGTATGTGAGCAGTTATATTGGCACTATAGTTCTTTAAAATGGGTACAATTCAGCATTCAGTGCTGGAAATTTGATTTGGAATGGAAGAACATGAATCCTCTATGAGAAAGTGTGCTAAATATTAGTTACAAGAGCTTGACTGTAGAACTCTGGTAATAACAGGCTTAAAGTTCCTCAATATCTAATGGTTTATGCTAGATCAAGATAGATCTGTCAAAGGTAAAATGACTGCTACTGAAGAATGTCTTGAATGAGGCTGTAAGGATGAGAAAGAGCTAGCCTGTGTCAGAGAGCTACAGGATTAAAGCCAAAACAGGAATCCCTTTAAAATGGTTAGTCTGGAAAGGGAACTTGTAGGTAATATACTGTATGTACTACTGTATGTTTGATGCTGTTATGGAGCTAATGTAAGTTTTTTGTACCACTGATGTGTTAATGGGACTGGAAAGTATATCATTTTAATATTACAGTGTAAAGATATTCCAAGAAGACTATGTCATTTGAGTAACTCCCCCCTCTATACATATCAATAATCTGCAAAAATAATTAGTGAGAAACACTCAAAGTCAAGAATATTTGACATTTCAACAAAGTATCAACACAGACAAAATAGATAACTCTCAGGTATTTTAATGGTAATAACTTTCTCTAAAAGCTAAATTTATATCAAATTATCTTGACATTTCTCTCTCATTTAGATATTATTAACTGAGTAGTCACTGAATGGCACTTTTTATAGACAATTGGTGCATATCCTGTGTGATATTCATTTTTTATATTCATTTTTTAAATATTATCTAGTGATATTAATCTACCCGTAATACATTTTCCCACCAACATGTGTAAGTTTAACTTTTTACAAAGTAAAAATTAGCATGTTTTATTTAATATAGTATATGTAGACCTTTGCCTACCAAATGCAAGACCTTTTTTCAAATACGCTGATTAAAATTCATGCATATTCAGGTAGTATTAATAAAACTTAGGGGCTTTTTCATAAAAATAAAAAACAATCATGTAAAAGTCAAATTTCATATTCATTCGCCACTTTCCGATATTTATCCACTGACGGACTCTTTCGTAGTAGAAAATTCGACAAGGTGTACTGTGTTGCATTCCCTAGTTTTACATTGCCAGATTAAAGTGTAGAATTAGGGGGATGGGGCTATTGTCCAACCAACTTTGCTGCACTCCACAAGAGAAGGCTACTCGCGCTGTTTGCTTCTTCGATATAGGAATCCTCTGCTTATTTATTAAGAAGTAGATAATTTGTGACTAGTGTTGAGTGATGATGGCAATAATCGTCATCAGACTGATTATCGATTTTTGAAATCATCGAATGGATAATCGTTAGCCGATGACGATATTGACGATTATGACTATTTAAATCATAGCCAGCAAGAATGCATCTACAATTTAGAACCCAATTATTTCCCTATGGAAGTAATTAGGTATAACCTCCAGCTTTAAACCCACTTACAGTCAAAAGCATTCCTTAGCAATAGACCATGCATCAGTCTTAAACTTCTTAGGTAGCCACTGCACCAGAACAAAATAACATGAAGGGGCTAGGCTGCTGAGAAAAGATAATTGTGTGGCTTTGTGTGATTATTCTGTCATTACAGCTTTCCGCTGCACTCAGGGACATCCTATTGAATGTCCCTGTAAACCATAACCAGCAAAAGTGCAAGGCTTGGTTATGATTTTAAACCCAATTATTTCCCTATGGAAGTAATTAGGTAAGCCCAGCTCTATATTAGATCTTAGCCAAAAGGTCTAGAACTAAACCCATTTACAGTGATGATCACTAGTACCGATTTCAACTTTTCTCGATTTCATCGCTCAACACTATTTGTGACTATCAAAGTGCAGCAACCCAAAGTGATGAGAATTCACCTTGATGAATGGGATCCTCTGCGCAAACTGCTTTGAAATAATTTGCAAATCACTTTGGTTCAATCTGCAGATAACTACAGAAAAAAATTCAAGGGGTTTTGACACTGAATTCATTTTTAGTATGTGGTAGATTATGGTATTTTATGATGTTATGCTATTCTTTTTATGTTTATTTTTTTTACTTTCTTTTCCAGAACTAGGCACTGAGTTACAGTAACTACAGACTGGAATGGGAAAGGGATGGCAACATTGCAATTACAATGTCAGTACTGTCTAGCGACAACCCATTAGTGGCTTATATGGTAGTTACAAAACCATAAACCCATTTTCAAATGCCAAGTGACCAGCAATCTATGTAAATTGACAAGTCCAAAGTACTGTACCTTAGTTTCCTGAGACCTTGTTCCAAATTTGCCATCCAATGGAACAGAATGACTTGGCAGTCATGTCTTCTTCTCGTTTTCTCTCTTTCTCAACCTATTGATGTGTGACATGTATTTTTCATGTCGTTTGTTTAGAAAAGGTTTAATTTGAGAAAAACCTTTTTTTCACAATGACTTAAATGAAATGCAACATTTTTATTGTAGTCATTTAATGATTTACCAAAACAAACCGTAAAGGTTCAATCGTGTATCTAGAAAAAGGATAAGTGGGCACCCATCATGTTACTGTATATGGCATAATCTCTACTTTCTATGTTTTGCATTGGCGTGTTTAATACTGTGCAATGTATGGCTACCATTATGGTACATTTCAACAATCTATTTTTGCTTTTATAAATGTTATCCATAAATTTCTACAATGCCAGGAAGAATGTTTTTGCCATATTAACACAAATTTGACCTACAGTAAAAATTTAAATTTGATTTTCACTTTTCCCTTTGATGAACAAAGGTAAACAAATGATTATTTAATTATTTTTTTAAATATGTTTTAATGTGATGGAGCTAAGTCTTTTTTCAACTTTAAAATGTATCTATTCATGCTACATATTGAATGGTAGAAGGGGCAATCTTAAACACCTGAAGCCTTAGGTCAGAGACAGAGGGGCTGGTCCTAAGCTACTACTTTCTGCAGCACTGGAGTTCTTTATTTCATTATGAAATGAAGGAGTCAAGCTGCCAGATAGTTAGACACTTTATAAATGATTATTTAGTTAAGCCTTTAGCATACTAGCCCGAGTTTAAAGAACTCAAGATAAGACAATACATTTACATGCATGTGCTTCATAAAAGTTTAGTATTTCACTTACACATACACTTAAACATTAATATTTCACAAAAATGGAAAAATAAACACAACTTCTACAAAAATGCAATGAATGAATACTTTATTATCAATAATGGATGCAATATGGTAACAAGTCATTTGTTATCAGTCATTTATGTTAAAACACCATTTGCTACATTCCCCCAGAGTATTTCCAGCTAACATCACAGATAATAGACATAGTACCTGGCTAGTCGGTATGAACCATATCCCTTATTTATAGAGCATATTTATATAGCGCCGCAGTGTTTTACAGATTGTAAGTAACCATTCATTTTGGTTCCTGCCCCTGTGGAGCTGACAATTTAGTTTCCCTATTATACACACAGATGTGTCAGACTCTAACCTAATATGTTTTTAGATTGTTATAGGAAACCAGTATAGTGCGCAAGTACAGGGTGGACATAAAACTCAGATGATGCCCAGGGTGGAAATTAACCCCACAGCACTGCCCTTTGAGAAAGTCTGGAACTGGAAACAAGAAGGGAAAATGTTCAATAATATGTTGTTCAGGGTCAATGCAGCATCCCTAATGACACAATGCTGAATTTCAGGTTCTGTATCTATAAGTGAACAACATTAAAGAATGTTATAAATAAAGCAATGTGCTGTGGTTACTGTACGCTGCTTGATAAATGACACACCTCGCTGCTCATTCTAGGAATCATTTGTAACAATTACAGTTTGGCACTTTAACAGAAACTGTGAAAAAAAGTGATTACTCAGTTTCTTTTTGAATGTCGTTTTTTGATAGTAGAATATTTGTTTTAAGTTTTACTGTTTCTTTAAAGTGTATATTTAAACTAGGAAAATTTTAAGGTAAGTATCTAAATCTTTACATCAAATGCAATTTCTGAATGATCCACTTCTGTTATGTATTTGCCAGGAATATCTGTGTGGGTTGGAAACCGAATAAAACCAAGATACTGTGATATTCACATTTAAAAAATTTTGGAGAATACAAAATATATATTATTTTCGAGATTTAAGAAACTAAGGAAAAAGTTTGTGTTTCTTCCTTAAACTGTAGATATAATAGAAAAATGGATTTATTTTTAGAAAGGTATAGTGCTTGCATAATAGATCATTTATTTTCTCCCTCTTTATCAGCACAACAGTTGAGTCTTCCTTTATGACCAAGATAGACGTTATCCTTATAGCATCATAGTATGCCATGGTATGCAGTGCTATAAACTAAGAATTGTTTTATCAGTGCAGACTGTAATATCTATAAATAGTCATTTAAAGAGAACTGCATCTTTTTAGTAGAGGACATGAAATAAATGCCATGCGTTTTATGAAACAGAAATGAAAGTGGTTTTCTACTTTGGAGGTAATTTTTAGCATGTTGGAGATAACACCATTGTAAGAAAGAATGCAGTTGGTCTTTGTTTTTTATTCTTTTTTGTTTTTCTGTTTAACGTTGTATTATGTTATCTTTTTGGTTTATTTTGTTTAATCTTTTCTATTTTCAAGAATCACTGACCCTCGTCAACCATTTTATTAATGAATTTTCAGGTTTTATTTTTTTATTTAGAATTATTTTACATTGCTTCTCTTTTTGCTAAGGTCCTATACTATAGCTCCTACAGTCTTTACTTAACTCAGTGAATGGATGCAACCATTTTAATGTAAACAAGGACAAGAGTAATATCCCTTTAAATATTCATATAATATTATTTTTGTATTCATTTAAAAAAACAAAGATCACATTTGTAAATTGGAGACAAGTGTTTTTCGTTCCTCCTCCCGCCCTCACCACACACACACACACACACACACACACACACTTTTTTTACATTTCTCTGTTTAGCAAACATACAGTGATTTAAATGAGAATCAAGGAAACTTTAGGCCTTGGTTTGAATGAAAGAATAAGTAGTGAAGGGGAAAATATCATATAATGAATATTCTAGCCTCAAGTATATTCACTTAATGGCTAAGGTTACTCAACCAGATTTAAGCCTGTAGTTAAGCAGAACAGATTTTTGGGGGGATATAAAAGGGAAATTTTCACCTTTAGCACATAAATATGTAGCAAATTTGTCTTATTTGTATAAGAGTGCAGTGTTATATGAAAATTCTAGTTATCTGACTATGTACAGGAGTATTAACTAACTACATATAGAAAAGAAAAGCTGTTTTCAAATAATTGCCTTTAACAGGTTTGGAAGCTCTTGCAAATGATTTTACAAACATTTTTTTGAAAATTTTACTGTCACTCCGGCACTTTTTAGTGATATTTTCATCTGCATTACCATTATTTCTGAAGTGCTTTAAATTCTGAAGTGCTCTAAACCTTTTCACGGAATGGGTGGTCCCAGAGTGATTCCAATTTAGATTATAAATTGTTTCTTAATTTAGAGCACTTCTGACTATGATTAAGCACCATTCTGGTGTGAAACGCGTTAGTGTTGGTGCTATCATTATGTTTTTTGTCTGGAACCTGGTTTAAACTTACTAAATAAAGAAGATTATTTTTATATTTGGAGTGCCGGAGACACATTTTTCTACTTAATGTTTTATAGGAAGTTTGAGTCCGTCCTATCTTCAGAGCACCCTAGTTTTGGACTATTGGTGTGAGTATATTTTAATGCAATTAATATATGTTGCCATATATATATTTACCAAACGCTCAATCCTTTTTCATGTCCATATGCCGGGTGCTCCGGAGCAGCGGATGTCTTATGCAGAGTATATTTATGTGTGAGTATATTTTACTCTGCTGTGATTGAGCAATCTTATTTTTGTTGGCATTCTCATTATTTCGGAAACGTACAAATTTGTAGCTTTAGGGTAAAAAGGGGCCCAAGGATTCTTACTGAACATGAAAATTTTAGCTAATTTTTACAAACTCAGTAAGTGCATCGATGGTTTTCAACCCTTGCCTTAAATAATGTCCTGAGGTACGAGAAATATGGAAATAACTTGATATTTTGCATTTCTTTCATTTACATTTCATCTTTAATTTCTACATGGACTGCTTAATTGGGTACTCTTCATGATTATAGTAATTTATTATAGTTAGGAAGTTTTTTTTTATGGGTAAACACTTTTTTTTGTAATAACATTTTCACATGAGTTTGCATAAATCATTTATGTTTTTATTCAGTGTTTATGTTGATATCTTAAGTATCATGCACAGTGATATGTAGTGACAAGACCAAATGTGCTTTGGCTGAGTTTCAATATAAAAATTAGAAGCTGTTGATTTTATTACCACTTTGTCAATACATTTGATGTAGTGTTAATGACTAGGAATAGCCTAATGATAAGCCAAGAGCATGTCTAATATTCCAACAGCATGTCCTTTGATCCCAGACAATAAAAAGTACACTAATTCAATTATGGTTTAACACCTTCGTGCCAAAGAAATCATGAAATCATTTTTATACTGAAATGTTGACTATTTACAATAGAATTTAGAGCCTGTAACATTATATTCCTTCCATAATGGCCCAAACTAATTTTAAAGGGGCAACATAAATTAAAATCTCACTCAGACAAGTGCAACAGAGAAAGACTGAGTAAATTAAATAAGTATATATATATATATATACTGTATGTTTAAAACTAGTGAGACTTGCTCTAACATCTGATCCGATTAGTGCAGCAGGTCACTATGTTCACAATTAGCTTAGACAGAAATCCCAAAAGCAGATTTATCAGGTTTGGATATTAATTAAGTCTTAGGGGGTAATTCAGGAATGATCGAAATACCCTTGCGAAGCTTCTCATCACTTTGCCGAGTTGAGTACGTGCTCACTGGTCTCCTGCAAGCAGAGATCAGCGAACGCTTTAAAGGTACTTCGGCAAGGCAAGGTGACTCGAGAGGTTGTGAGGTGAGCCGAAGTACCTTTAAAGCGTTCACTGATCTCCGAGTGCAGGAGACCAGTGAGCGCACACCCATGTCGCTGAAGTAGTGAGAAGCTTCACAAGGATACTTAGATTGTTCCTGAATTACCCCCTTAAAGTTGCGCACCAAGCATCTTTTTTAGGCATTTTAATGTCACTTTCTTTTACTACAAAACCTTCTTAACCTAAATGATTGGGCAACCACTTTCCTGCCACAATATCCCTGCTGGATTCTTTTAAAAAAGAGATAGATTTGTCTGTTCTCTTAATTCTTCCCATGCACAAAAGAGAGAGCTTTGTCTGAATTTTTTGCAGACCTATCAATTGAGTGACTGCTCCAGGGCAAGAACAATGGTTTAGGCTAATGAAAAGAGACTTCAACAAGGATTGTTGGCCTTTTAACTGGGATTGGTGCATCTTGATCATGCATAACTCTTAATAAGGGGGTTATTCACTAAGGTGTGAATTTGACACCATAGCAAATCCGTGGCAATTTCCCCATTCTAAAGTCACAACAATTTTTTAATGTTAAGATTGTGACAATTTTCCCATAATAAAGTTGTGACTGCGATACTATTCTTATTATAAATATGAGACTTTGACAGTAGCAGCCTATTGCGACTGTCTTTCTCTGGCAAATTCGCACCTATACGCAACAATTTGGACTCTTGCAGCCTTTATGAATGCATCCCTAGTATATCTATGGATTATCCCTGATGCAGTGTATTTCACTGTTTTCATTGCATTGCTGTTTTTACCTTTCGATATCAATATCAACGAACCAACTCCTTAGGGAACAATTGGTTTTCACCAGCCTAAAGTAGGCAAAACTTTTCTGTGAAACAATTTGATACAATGTCTTTATAAATGAGTGAAATTGGTAACATCAATATATTGCCATTGTTTCACCAACGTTACCATGTCGCAAAACTTTTAACTTTTATAAATATCCCTATGGTAGTTCTGTTTACCAAAAAATATGGTTATGTGTTACCAAAATATTGTAGTGGCAGCAGTCATTTATGTAAGATACTGTTGTCTTTTTAAAACTACATATTCATTAATTAGCTTCATGTAACTTGCATTGGAGCAAGTCATTACAAATGGTCACAAATGTCCGACAATAAGTAGTGGTGGTGTATTGTAGTGAATTTGTCAAATATAGAAGAACTGCAGTGAAATTATGTCTCCTTAACATGGATCTGTTTATAGGACGCAAAAGCCATCACAATTATCTCATGGTATCTGGCAACAGTCATGAATTATCATAGGATTCATGTGATAGCCTTACATTTGGTGCAGAATAGTTGCATAAATTACAACAAATGTTTTTCCCCTTTCCTTTCACAGTGGCGATTCCAACCCATGTGGTCACTTGATTCCTCCATTTCCTAAGCTTTCCTAGTGAACTGTTGTCATAATAGAGATCTTTGCTAGATATACCAAACTGTAATATCTAATTGTTGCAACATTCTGTATCCACAGGACAGTGTGCACTTTAATAACTATGCCCCTTGTAAGATTTGGGTCATTTGAAAACAGCAGACTTACTAAGAAAGCAATCATTCATATTTTTTTTGGAATTCTCCTGTAGTATTCTCCTAGAGCATTTAACTTGTCCCTTACCCATGGTGGTAGTGGAGACCTGGAGATGGAGTGAGGAAGACCTTCTCCTGGCCTGGACTTCTTTTAACTATATATTAACTATGTATTTTTCTCTCAACCTTCAATGTTATTACTAAACATTTATGTTTCAAACTCCCCACCACCATGCACCTGATAATAAAACATTTATGCTGTTTTATGTCTTTTATTGGTGTGTATCAATATCTCATAATTCTCGAGACAGCTGTGTATATAAAAATAATTTGGTATAATACAACCTTACATGTTAAAGTTCCCGGAAGCCACATTTTAATGCAGATTCCGTGAAGGCAAAAAGATAAAATAACTGATTTGATTATGATTCACTGTGCACTTATGGTGATGAAATATGAACTGTATTTAGCGTGTTAAAATTCAGACACATAATCTTCTGACAACAAAGTATCAACCATGATTAGTAATCACTTAAGATCTGTGTGCAGTATATGACTTTCACCTATTTTTTCCAATGATGAAGGCATGAAAGGATAAGTGAATAAATGCACATCAAATGAAGTTAACCAAAGCTTCACTTTATATGATTAATTAGCACTCCAACTGCTTTTATTTAAACATAAACTACAAGGTATCTAATACACTCTCCTAACATACTAATTTGTCATGAGATATTCTGCTCTACATAATGACAATATATAGCAACTCTCCACATAATATCATTGTTCTCCAGACTCCAGAATATTTATAAAATGGAGTTAATGTATTAGAATGGTGACGTACCATTATCATGGGTTATTAAATATGCATCAAGTTGTTTATGATACCTACGATATCTGATAACAGAAGGTAGAGAGCCACCATACAATGATAGATTTTTGTACACCGAATGCAATGCAGACATCCATTTTATGGGTTCAGCCATGGGCACTTCCCACCCCTGTCCCACAGGCAACAAGTGCAGCATACAGCTCCTGTATTATAGTCAATTATAGTTAATTCTATACAGATCTTTTAAAGTTTTCTCTTTTTAAATTTTTGTAGGATCTTATTTACTTCATTTCTTATTTTCCTCGCTGATGCCATCTTTTATTTGTCAGACTACCAGTGAACTATCCGGCTATATGTCTGGACTATGAAATTGTAACCTACATGCTTATTTGTTAAAGTTCCATGCCTCACAGAAGTCTATTGCCAAAGTAATTTGATAGTTCTGATTCGTGACAGTAGCATTAGGTTATTCTGTATCTGTATTTCCGCTAATTCTGGCTTCATGGCCTGTCTACCTTCTCTGCTAATCCTTGTCAGTAGTGATGAGCGATGATATTGAGCAAAGTTGAAATTGGTACGATTATTACAATTATCGGGTGTTATCGATGAGCCGATGATTTTTAAAAAATCGTAATGATAATCGTCATCACTTGATAATCGTTATGAGTCTGACATGCATATTAAACAGGCGCCCTTTTTTGAGCTTCCTGCAATTTTGGCGGCCAGCAAATCA
>WMED01007828.1:0-17358 GCA_019650415.1 Pipa parva | reverse complement strand
AGGGGGAGCGGCTTGTCATGGAGAGGCTTTTCTGTTTGGCTGTGAGAAGGAGAGGGGGAGCGGCTTGTCAGTGCAGCCATAGCTGAAGCAAGCAGTCAGACAGTACAGCCGTGGGATTGGGCTGCAGGGAATGTAAGGAAGGATTTAACAGGGATCACTGAAGTGCTTATTGATTATGTGAATAAATTAACCCCATGTGTGTAAGGCTATGATGACAAAGGGAAAAGCAGCTGGAATGTGCAGTTCTAGATGATAGGAATGCATATTGAAAGCACTGGGATGTGCCTATAAATAAAAGATATTGATAAATTGACCTGATATATGTGGTGATAAGTGCATATTTACTGGAATGATGCAAGTGAAATGAATGGGAAAAAATTGATTGGAAACAAATATCAATATAAGTGAAATATGTTTTATATATGAAAGGCAGGTGATTGGTAAAATATGGGAATGAATTTAGGAATGTTATGTGAGTGGGTATGATATAAACAACCATATATAAAACAATTAAAATACATACCACAGTGCACAGTGTGGGGGGATGCACAGTGGGGGATGGTGCACAGTGTAGTGGATGATGCTGTGTAACGTGATCATGCTAGTGCACGTGCATATGAGATTTGGAGACAGGGGAGGAGAGCCTGCTTGTTAGGGGGCGTTCCTGTAGTGTTTGACTGACATTTCAAGATGAAGATGGCAGCTTCCATGTTTTCTAATTAGGCTGAGATTGAAGTAAGTGTATTTTAAATATGCAAACTTTTTTTGGTTCCTAATTACTTGATTTACATTATAAAGTCACATACTTTAATAAAATATGTAGTAATCCTGAGGTAACGGGTCCTCTTTAAGGGATGTTAAAAAGTAAATCCCATAAAGTGCACAGACAAAATGTCTTCTACAGAGAAACTAAACTCTACTTTTTAGATGTGTGTATTTCTGTAAGTTCTCTTCTATTTTGCATTTCTGTTGGCCAGTTTCTAAAAATGCTGCTGTCCGGCCCAGCAAAGTAAACAAAACTATGTTGTCTATGCCTTTATACCCTAATGACACTACTTCTCCATAGTAAAAGGACATTTAGGTTAACTTGGCTGGTTTGTCAGCAGCCTAATGTCATGCAGAAAATCAGGAAGTGTGTTGACCACACTTGATTTAGGAATATATTTAGCTATAGATGGAGGGAATCTTTGTCAACATTTGAGCTTTTGTTTCTTGCTTAATTAGTTTGTACTCTATGCCTAGGTTCCTGTCCCCATGCTTATTCCCACAACACTGGACAATGCTGACAAAATCATAGATGCTATTGAGGACCTAAAGGAGAAAGTTCCCTCCGACCCATTTGAAGCAGATATTCTGCAGATGGCAGAAATGATTGCAGAGGATGAGGAAAAGGAAAAAACTCTGTCCCATGGAGGTGAGTTGCCATTGTTATCACATGCTTAGAGGCTAGTAACGCTTTAATGCACTAACATTAGGTTTACGCGTACATCAAAGTTCTCTCCTATTCGCATATTGGGCTGCAACATTTTGGAGTTTGTGTTTTCTGGAAGACTTAACTGTTAGTTCAGATGGGCCAAGTGTGTTGAGAGTGAAAGAGGCAGTGGATTCTCTGGTTATGTGACTGTGGTGTGGCAGCCTTGCCTGCTGAGAACGGTAGAATTTGCAGATAATTGCTAAAGAATTTTTAGTGATTATGATAAAGAAATACTGAAGGCTGCTTTGTACTAATTCATTTTTGGAATTGCATCCTTTGATAGTGACTTTATCGCTTTATTGCTATACTGTTACAATGGTTTCTTTACAGTTTGCAAAATAGCTATTGTTTATGTTTAATGGCTACAATTTTAGTTTTTTTACATGGGGAAAAGTGTTTAGAAACAATCTAAATTCATCAGTATGTTTATGAAAACCTTATGCTTGTTTTCCCACAGACCAAGGTAGCACATACAGTGGAGACTTAGAATCAGAGGCTGTATCTACACCACACAGCTGGGAGGATGAATTAAACCACTACACTTTAAGGTCCAACAATCTGCAAGAGACAGATCCTGAGCTCCGCCAGCTGTCAAGAGTTGATACAGAGCAGGACTTGGAGGCAGATTTTCCAACAGGTGTGTCCTTGTTATGTCTGAGCTATTGCTTTACATTCACAGTCCTGTATGAGTGGTTAATCTCTCAGGTGAGCAGTGTTTGCAATTATGGTATGCACATTAACTCTACAGAAATGTGCTTACAAATATTATTTTATCAACTTGCTTTATATGCTGTGATTGTCTTTCGGGTTAGTAGATCTTGATCTGTGTGCCCGAGTAAAAGGTTTTTAGTTAAAGGGGTATATGGCAGGAAGAGAGCATAAGAAACCTTGGTTTCCTTCCTGTTAGCCCAGTTTAACATTACAGAATGCACCACGCAAGTGCTTCTAAAGCACTCATGAAAGCAATGCAACAAACATGGCTTCCAATTGTACAGATGATATAGGCTAGTCTTACCTTCAGGAGCATACTATTTCTTGGTTCTATTGTTACTACTGAGCAGGAAACGGGGCACTGTGCTTCCTATATTCTCTGTCACAAGCAATAAAATCAGTTGGTGCTTTGTTTCCCTCTTTTTCATGTATATTAATTGTGACAAGTGCTCTTATTCTAAGGTTTTTTTTTTACATTAAGCTATGAAGATGAGCCATGGCATTTTCTAGATTTGTAGTTGCACCTGGGTGAAGCAAGCAAATGAACGTTGGCAGGGGCACCTTTATATTGTAGTGCTTGGCACTTTCCTCTATAAATCTGCATTATGCCATCCTCAAGCCCAAAATTTCTTTAATTTTTTGGTTTAATTTACCATTTAGGGTTAAGTTGTAATTAGGTAAGTAATCTTTATTTTAAAGAACCCACAAATTATGGATTTAGTGTATTTTAATAAGTTGTAATTAACCATTCCAAATGAATATAAAGCCAGAAACTTTCATCACATCTATAGCAAAAGAAAGTTAAGCTCTTGGTTGCAGTGTAAATCCTGAAAGTTGTGCATGTATGTAATGCTTGTGTAAGCTCTGCTTTGAAAACACAGTTAAAACGGAACTACAGTTGGATTACATCTTTACATATGCAGGACTGTACCTTAGTTAGAAGCGTTTCTCCCCAGTAGCTGTTTCATCTGAAGCAGAATGATTTGTAACAGAGCTCTTATAAACTCCTGCTCTAGGAAATGTGTCTGATATAACTGCAAAACATGAGAAGAAAAAGCTGCCCGACTGCTATTGGTTAAGCAGTGTGCTGACTCTTGGCCTCATCAGTCATGCTTATTTACAGTCCTGGAATGCAGGAGATTACAGAGGAAAGCTAATTTGTGCGCAGGCATTACATTACACATTAGGTAAAAATGTCCGGGGGAGGGTACCCTTTCGTGGAAAACTGACCAGTACAAATCAAACACATTTCCTGGTGCATGAGTTTTCCAGGGCTGTTTAATAAATCATCCAGCTTCAGATGAAAGATCTACTGGGGAGAAACATTTCTCAGTAAGGTATATAACTGCATATGTAAAGATATAATCTGACTATAGTTCCCCTTTAAAGGCATAATTTTAAATTGCTGGTTATGTCAGTTAAGATTAAGTAAAATGTAAATATGCAGGAATGTCCTAGATTCTTAAGCTTTGCATAGTTCTATTTATTTACTTACTGAGGAGTTGCTTTGTGTAATCAGACTATATACAGACAGGTGTGAAAACAAGCGCCCGTTAATCATTTCTTTCTTTTCTTTGCAGAGGCTTTTGATCCATTGGGAAAGGGATCCAGTTTTTTCTCTCGTTCTCGAACTAGACGAAAACACAGAGATGGTTTTCCTCAACCCAAGAGAAGGGTGAGTGCGCCAACAACAAATTTTGTTTTTTGTGCTTTTCCTTTCTTTCAGTGGTTAACTAGTTCTTTTTTTTTTTTTTTTAAGTTCCATATTGTATCCCTTTGTGCACTACTTCCCGTTTTACTATAGCCTACAAATTTTGAGTTTTTCTTCTTACTAAATTTTATTTTGGCTTTTTTAAAATGATTTATGGAAGCAAGCAAATAATTTGTTGGAGTGAGAAAGTTTTGATCTTCAGTTGCATCCTATGTTAATTTTCCCTAGACTTTCTCTAGCTCATGTCAGCAGTCCTGGCCTATGCAGGCTGTGAGTACATAATCGCACCATTATTATCAAAACTGAGTAAAAGAACTTTTTTGCTAATATCACAGTGGAGTAGTGCAAATTTACTATGAGTAGTCTGGATCATTTGTCAAGGAAATTATTTATTTTTAGTATTAAGAGGCATGAGTGTACATGGGTGTGCCTAGTCACTTTTATATTGGTTTATATATATATTTTTTCTGACTTTTTAACATATACATTAACTGCTGTTTTAATTTAATTTTTTTTGTACACATTGCACCTTTTTCTGCACATACCTAGAGGATCTAGGGGCTGTTCTCTGTATGCACATACAAACCGGATTCCAAAAAAGTTGGGACACTAAACAGATTGTGAATAAAAACTGAATGCAATGATGTGGAGGTGCCAACATCTAATATTTTATTCAGAATAGAATACAAATCACAGATCAAAAGTCTAAACTCAGAGAATGTATCATTTTAAGGGAAAAATATGTTGTTTCAAAATTTCATGGCGTCGTCAAATCCCAAAAAAGTTGGGACAAGGCCATTTTTTACCACTGTGTGGCATCCCCTTTTCTTCTTACAACACTCAACAGACGTCTGGGGACAGAGAAGACAAGTTTCTCAAGTTTAGAAATAGGAATACTCTCCCATTCATGTCTAATACAGGCCTCTAACTGTTCAATCGTCTTGGGCCTTCTTTGTCGCACCTTCCTCTTTATGATGCGCCAAATGTTCTCTATAGGTGAAAGGCTGGCCATTTCAGTATCCGGATCCTTCTCCTACGTAGCCATGATGTTGTGGTTGCTGCAGAATGTGGTCTGGCATTATCTTGTTGAAAAATGCAGGGTCTTCCCTGAAAGAGATGACGTCTAGAAGGGAGAATATGTCATTCTAGAGCATGAACTCTGCATTAATGGTGCATTTCCAGACATGCAAGAGGTCCATGCCACAAGCACTCATGTAACCCCATACCATTAGTGATGCAGGCTTCTGAACAGAGCATTGATAACAACTTGGGTGGGTTATCTTTGTCCTCTCTGGTCCAGATGACATGGCGTCCCAGTGTTCCATAAAGAACTTCAAATCGTGACTCATCTGACCACAGAACAGTCTTGCATTTTGCCACACTCCATTTTGAAAGACTCCTGGCCCAGTGCAAACGTCTGAGCTTGTGGAGCTTGCTTAGAAATGGCTTCCTCTTTGCACTGTAGAGTTTCAGCTGGCAACGGCGGATGGCACGGTGGATTGTGTTCACTGACAATGCTTTCTGGAAGTATTCCTGAGCCCATTCTGTTATTTCCTTGACAGTGGCATTCCTGTTTGAGGTGCAGAGACATTTAAGGGCCCAGCGATCATGAGCATCCAGTAGAGTTTTACGGCCTTCGTCCTTACGCACAGCAATTGTTCCAGATTCTCTGAATCTTTTGATGATGTTATGCATGGTTGATGATGATAACTTAAAAGTCTTTGCTATTTTATGCTGGGTAACACCATTCTGGTATTGCTGCACTATCTTTCTGTGCAACAGTGGTGGAATTGGTGATCCTCTTACCATCTTGGCTTCAGAGAGACACTGACACTCTGAGAAGCTCTTTTTATACCCAATCATGTTGTCAGTTGACCTAATTAGTGTTAATTGGTCTTCCAGCTGTTTGTTAGATGCTCAATTTCCTTTTTTTTAGCCACTTATTGCTACTTGTCCCAACTTTTTTGGGATTTGTTGACACTGTGAAATTTTGAATCAACATACTTTTCCTTTAAAATGTTACATTTACTCATTTATTAAACTTTTGATCTGTCATCTATGTTCTATTATGAATAAAATATTGACATTTGCCATCTCCACATCATTGCATTCAGTTTTTATTCACAATTTGTTTAGTGTCCCAACTTTTTTGGAATCCGGTTTGTATATCAGTATCAGGGGATCAGCAGATGGAGTCACTATACTGTTCCTATTGCTGGTCAGTTTCAGAAATTAGTTCTGTGGTTGCAGTTAATGAAAGCTTGTATTTTTGACGTGGGTGCTTTGTGACCATGTTAATAAGAGTAGTAGAGATCATCTGTGTGCTTTCTTCTCTCCCACTATGTCAGTGAAGGAATCATTGTACCCAGCGCTCCTAGTAGGCTGTCATCCTCAAGTGCTAACACCCCCCCCTCCTTCCCTGTATAATCCCCATAGGCATGCACAGACCATTTCATTAGGGTGTGCTCCCAAAGAAAAAATTCTTATAAAGTTTTTCACTGTTCCCCTCCTTGCTGCTTTCCTTTCCATGCTGCCCCCTCCATGCCACTTTGCTGCCCTCCCCTCAATGCCGCTTTCCTTCCCCTGCTGATTTCCTTTCCCCTGCCCCAAAACACACCCATTCCTCATACTGTTCTGCATTCACAAATCCCTCTTACTCTGTGCTACACCTATTCCGTGCTGCCCCCACAACCCCCTCATTCTGTGCTTCCCCCACACTGTTCTGCCCCCACAACCCCCTTCCCACATTGTGCTGCCCCCATAAACCTCCTTCTATACTGTGCACTGCTTCAACTTCCTGCCAATCACAGGAAGTTAAAACATTGGAGGAGAGGGAAGTACGCTGTAGCACTTAGCACTACAGCAGACAGAGCCGGGCCAAAGAGGAGGTAGGTAGGGACAGGGAAAAGGAAGGGGGCGAGCACCAAGATAGCAACCCCCCCCCCCCAGCAGTGGCCTAGGTGGCTGCCTACCCCTCGGCCCGGCCCTGGATAGCTGTGACGCATAACTGATGTTGGATAGTTTGACCTGGAAAAGGAAGTGTTATAAGAAACTAAACTTTTTTTTTATATGTATTTTATCAGTTTATTGTCAAGCTCTCTAGATAATGGATGCATTATCTTATATTGTGGCTTTTACTGAGTTGAAAAAAGTGGTATGTGAATACAAGTAAGTGTGGAGAAAGGGTGTTGACTATTTGAAGGAGTAAAAAAAAACAACAACTTGCCCAACAGATGCTAAATATGGTGTAGAATGTCTACTTGTTAAAGTTGCTGTGGATAGCTACCTACTTATACTTAAGCCACTGCTTGTTAAAATCAAAATGCTAAAACACATACCTGTGTGAAACTAGGCTCTCTTATTTACAAGAAGATGTATTAGTACCATAAAGTTGACTAAATCAAAATGAGACGATATTTTAATTCATATACATTTTCTATCACAGGGTCGGAAGAAGTCTGTTGTAGCTGTGGAGCCAAGGAATCTCATTCAGGGGTCCTACCCTGGCTGCTCACCACTGGGATCCACACTCAAGTATATGTATGGTGTTAATGCATGGAGAAACTGGGTACGGTGGAAAAATTCTCAAGATGAACAAGAAGAGTTAAAATTTGGAGGCAAGTATAGAGCTACAGTAATGACCTGAGCTTTATTTAAGGAAATGTTTCATGATTTATTTTTTTTTACATTTTGCTGTTTAATTACAGTAAACAATTTCAAATCTCTTTTTTTTTTTTTTTTAAACTAACTAGTAATCTTATAGTGCTAGTAACTAGAAGAAATTCCTTTTTCTCTTAGGACTCTTGGGGGACACAGGATCATGGGTAAAGCTCCCTCCCACTGGAGGCAGGACACTAGAGTGAAAACAATTGGACTCCTCCCCTATGGGCTTTACCGCATGCACAGAGCAGAGGAAGTCACTTTTTCTAGTGTCCTTTCTCCAGGAGGCAGTGATGCTGGCTCTTAGCCAGCTATTTCTTTTGTTAGGTAAAAATGCCTAACAACCGGGGGCTGATAGGGGTTTCAGGGGTTAACTCTTTCCTGTACCCTCCAGCCATCGCTTCCCTACGCTCTAAACAGGGAGAGAGGAGGGGGGAGGGAGGGGCTGAGTGGGAGCTGTGACACAGACTTTCCCCAGACAAGCAGAGCTTCAGATTGAGCTGTTTCCCTGAGTATTTTATAATACTTACCCCAATTACCCCTGTAATGTACCCATTGTCCTGTGTCCCTCAAGAGATCCGGAGAGAAAAAGATTTATCGGTGAGTAAAAATCTCCTTTTATTCACTGAGCACTCTGGAATCTTACGAGTACAAGCTGCTAGGGAGAGTAAGGCCATCGGTTTGCAGTTTGTCCAATCTTGCATGCAGCCTTTACGCTTTTCACTACATTTTGGTAGTTTTTTGTGAGGATTTACTTCCATTCAGTAATAGTATTTAGTGATTTTGGACAGCAAGGCCTGGATTGCATTTTAATAATTCAATTTATCCCAAAGATGTTTGATGGGGGGGGGGGTGTAAGACAGAATACTCTGCAGGCCAGTCAGAATACTCTGCAGGCCAGACAGAATCTTCCACATCAAATTCTGCAAACCATTTTTATACATCTTGCTTTGTGCTTGGGGCATTGTCAACCTGTAAAGGCTTTTTCACAAACTGTTTCTGCAAAGCTAGAAGTCAGTTTTCTAAAATATAATTGTAACTGTAGTATTAACATTTCTGTTTACTGGAACTAAAGGGCCCTGCCAAAACCTTGATAACCAGCCCCATGCTATTCTACTTTACTTTACATACTTTTGCACACTTCAGCTGTCACTTGGTCATCTTTGCATACGTTTTCAGTTTTACTACATTTATACCCACATTCCTCCATACCCAGCACATCGGCATTCATACCCACATTTCTCCATGCCCTGCACATCCGCATTCACACTCACATTCCTCCATGCCCTGCACATCCGCATTCACACTCACATTCCTCCATGCCCTGCACATCCGCATTCACACCCACATTCCTCCATACCGTGCACATCCGCATTCATACCCACATTCCTCCATACCCTGGACATCCGCATTCATACACTACACTTCTGACATGGCATTTGGACATAAGGTCCTTTAGTCCATTGTCAAGGTTTAATCCTGGTCCCATTGATGGTATGTTGTTCGTCCACCCCACCACCCACACGTAAGAGAAAATAAGGTTTTGCAAATTCAATGATATTTGATTAGTTAGTTTTTTCAGTCACATCTTTTTACCTGTTCCAAGTCAGGCATGAGCAATTGAAGGTATGCAGGGAAAGAAGCAGAAATAAAAAAAGAGTTTGGGAGTATCTATAAACATAGATTGTTAAAGTGCCTACCTCCTGCTAGGAGGTGTCTTTTACCCATTGCTCCTGTGTCCCTTTACTACTAAGATAAACCAATTTAATGGTAAGTTGTAAATCTTATTTTCAAGGACTTGTTAGCAGTGGGTGTGACTGAAATAGTCTTTTTTAAGGGGTGACTATACTCTTTTGGCCATGCAATTTGAATGTGTATACATTTTTTTTGTGTTTGCCTTTTGTCATGCATTCAGTCATTTTTTTAAGAGGAAGGTAAAGAGGCTGTGTACTGGTGTAGAATGTTTTAACAGCTATGTTTTTATTTGTACAGTGCGGCCTGTCAAATTGAAGGAAGACCTCCTTTCCTGCACCTTCTCAGAATTGAGCTATGGTCTGTGTCAGTTCATTCAGGAGGTGCGACGGCCAAATGGAGAAAACTACAGCGCAGATAGCATTCTGTACCTGTGCCTTGGTGTCCAGCAGGTAGCATTAACAATTTCTTTTATTTACCAGACGTGCTTCTTTTTTAATTGTAGAGGGTATTCACTACCATGTGGTATGACTTGTATTTTCCAACTGCCCACAATGTAAACTGCAATATGGTGGGTTAGTATAAACAGATCAGTAGGTTGTTACAAACGACAGCAACGTGCAGAGAGTGAGACTGTAGCTTTGCTTCATTTGTGCCCAAAGTTTAGTTTCTTATAAGACTTCATAGATTACACAGGTAAGAAATATTTCTGCATGCTATGTCCAAAATAAGTTTTAGTGATTAGTATTTGTTACATTTCCACACTCCGAGCCTAGGAAAAGTACAGTTTGTCTTTAAATGCTGTCAGTATCTCCAGCTAAAATTTGCCTGCTTGTCTCCAACATGTATCGCTATTACCTAACCATGTATGGCATGCCTGCCTGTCTGTTCCCAATGGAAGAGAGTGATCATGTTATTTTATTATAGAATAATACTATATTTTAATTCAGTTGTTTGGGTATTGTTTTTTTTTTTTTTAAAATCATGGTTCCTTTTGAGTGATATTTATTTGTTTACTTTTAACTTAAAAAGAAAAAAAGAACTAAATCTGCATATAAAAAAATATATTTTATATATATATATATATATATATATATATATATATATATATATATATATATTATAGAATAGTCAGTCGCAGTCCCAAATTCGTGAAGGCATAGTGCTCCAAATTCACCTGTTATACTTTTCCTCATCAGAGTGGTTAATTGGTGGGTTGATGACAGGGCTCCAGTGTGGGGTAAGGCTACTATTTCTTCAAAAGTGACAATGACAACTATGATTAAATTTGTCTGCAACTAAATCTGAACTAGGGAACAAAGGGACATAGAAATAGATGTATTATTCACTTATATACAGTTAGTGGGATATAGTGAGGATAATGTTACTGCACTTCACTGAGGGAATTCACATCACTCGATATGACTTTGCATCCTACTTCTGTTGCACTGACTTTGTTGTACTACACATGCGACAGAGTCCATAGCAGTCTGCTTGTTCGACAAATCTATCCACAGCTTGATAAGTAAGGAGAAGTGAATTTGTACTATTTTATCGATGTGACTCGAATTGTAGCGGAGTGAATTTGACAGGTGAATTCAGAATTTAGTCTATAAGGCCCTTAATATTAGGCAAGTTGTGATCCATGCAGACTAAAAAAAGCTTTTATACTGGGTTCAGAAATAAAATGATTAAGTGCTCTAAAGTTGGCACAATATAGTGGTTGTTTATGTTCAATATGGTAACCCCTGAGATGTTTGCTGATTGGAGGAGAAACAGGATGTCCTGACTATATTATTAGTAATGCACATTGCCTCCCCAAGTACTAGTTGCTTGCACTGCTAATGTAATATGTGGATGATGCAATTTGTGTATTGGTGAGAGAGAACCTAAAAAAGATTAAAAGCAATGCTTGCAACCAATACAAATCCAAAAGAGCACATAAATGCAACAGTACCAAAAACTGTAAATAGTGTTAACATTAGTAAATGGTTAGCATTTGTTAAAGTAAATCAAAACAAAAGTATAGTAATTAATTAATACATAGTTTACAAAACTAGCTTTAATACTAGGCTCTGTTGACATTCAAAGGCTGTCTTTAATAATAAATAATGGCCTGTACAACTAAGGCGTTTACCTTTTTCCTCCCTTATTGCTGTGACAGTACCTTTTTGAAAATGGAAGGATAGACAATATCTTCACAGAACCGTACTCTAGGTTTATGGTGGAACTCACAAAGCTTCTGAAAAACTGGCACCCACCCATATTACCCAACGGTAGGTTTTAAGACTTCCTGCTGCAGATTAGAACTCCTAAAACAAATGTTGGGCTGACCTTTTTTTTTTTTTTTTTTTTTTTATGTTAAAGGTTTTATGTTCTCAAGGATTGAAGAAGAGCACTTGTGGGAGTGTAAACAGTTAGGGGCATATTCACCAATAATTCTTCTCAACACACTCCTTTTCTTCACCACCAAATACTTCCAGTTGAAGACTGTGACTGAGCACCAGCAGCTTTCATTTGCATATGTCATGAGGCGTACAAAAACAATGAAATACAACACCAAAACCACTTACTTGCGTTTCATCCCCCCTTACCAGAAATCCGACCTAGAGCATGGTAAATTTCATACTTAAATGGACCAAATGTTTACGTTTTGTTTACTTGTTGAAAATACTGAATTCCCGGTGCTCTTTGTAATCTGAATTTCTAATGCTAAAGCAGTACCTGTTTTTAAATACTGTACTCCTGTAACAGCTTTGTACAAAAGGACTCTGCCCATCTTCTTCCAATGGAAAGGGCGAATTAAGTGTTATAATTCATTCCTGGGCAGTCTGGGAGCTTACAAAAAAGTGCCACCTCTGGTCTGAGATCCCCTTTAAATAATGTTGGAAGCTTTTGGGTTCTTTGTTTGACCAGCAACTCTGTGCAAGCTATTTGCTTCAACATTGTGAAACCTTTTGCATATTTCAAATTATATAAACAGCGTATGGCACATGCAAGCTTGGGGCCCATTATAATTTGTTTAATTCCCCCAGCAATTTTTATAAAACCTTTTGTGACAACACTTTAACATAATGCTAAAGACACAGTAGATGAAACATGCACTTATTGTGTTTCTTTTTCAGAAAAACTAACAATGGGAAAGCGAAAGCGAATGGAGGGGGAAGATGGCCAGTTTGTAATGGAGATGGCAGAGAACACAGACAACCCACTCAGGTGCCCAGTGAGGCTTTATGAATTTTATCTTTCTAAATGGTAAGTGAATAATTTCTTGCCCTTTACTGTGTACAGAAGTTGCCAGCTACTGTTATTTGATGATTGTGGTCCATAAAGTGCAATGACCGTAAAATTAAATTAGCAGACACAGTAGGAAACAACTGAATGTTTACTAATACTGTAGGAATAACTGGCATATTGGTCTAAATGAGAATCACTTTAATTTCGGGTGTTACTGGTCTTTTAAGGACAGGAGCTGTCCCTAAACCACTATGTTTTCTGTCTGCTTACTTTATTTATTTATTTTTTTAATTCAATTCTTTATTGTGACAGATAACATAGATAAAACAAACATAAGAATGGTTACTTATTCCTTAACTATGTTCAGAGATCATATTAACAAGTATAACACTAATATATTCATTTTATTTTTATTTTTCTCCAAGCAGTTCTGAAAGTGTGAAACAACGGAATGACGTCTTCTACCTGCAGCCAGAGCGTTCCTGTGTGCCCAACAGTCCCATGTGGTTTTCTACAATGCCCATTGACCCTGGCACATTGGATAGCATGCTGACCCGCATTCTAATGGTGCGAGAGGTCCATGAGGAACTGACCAAAGCAAAAGAGGACTCTGAAGTAGAACTTTCTGATTAAGTTTGCATCGGATTAATTCATTCTCCCGCCCAGTTCCCTAACTTTCTCACCTTTCACATAAGCAGGGGCAGGCACTAAGCTGTGAATGCGACGTTTCTGCCCTATAAACGTATCCACTACTTCCTTCTTTATCCCTTCCCTATGTGTATAGATGAAAATCTCCTGCTGGATCTGTGCAGGGAAGGGAAGTCCTCAATCCCAGCTATGGGAAACAGTGCACAGAGACAAGCAAATGACTTCACAATCCCCAGAGGATGATACACCTGATAATAGGTGCTAGAGACCTGTGCTAGGAACTTTAAAATCTTTTTAACTGGAGCTCAGGGGAGATAGGGTTTTAATCCCTTTTGCTGTCGAATGCTCGTGTTGCACTGCAAGGGGAAGCAGAAGGGGTTAAGGAAGGAATTTCTCCTCTGCAAGTGTTAAGTCAGACTGTACAGGAAGTGCAGGTCGGGCAACACCTACTTTGATAATCCCAAATGGTGTTTATAAGTATAGCAAATGTGTTGCAAGCCCTTTTGGACCTCTCATCAAGTTCTAGTAGTCCAGTACTCCATAAATGTTCCCGGTATTTGTGTTGGGCTTGTGAGACGTGTACACCATGTAGTGTTTCACTCAGCCTAATATGCCCTCTCTACAATTTGACACTGCTGGATCCACAAAGACCACACTGAAACAAAAAATAAAAAGTTTTGTCTGTTTACGTTGGATGGAACATGCACAGCCATTATCGCTGCTGTAGAAGTAAATGACAACTGTTTCCAAGATGCAAAAGGCTTTCCAAGATTTGAAGCGTATTATGCTTATGTTGATGCTTTTTCTTTAAAATTGGGTCTAATTTGACATTTCTTACGAACAGTATAAATCCTTTCCCTGTTTATCTCCTTGTTCCAAGTGATCCAAATGGGATAATAATCCATTTGTGATCTGCCTTGCTGAGCTTTGTCAGAAGCAGGAATACTTAAATAAGTGCTGCGTCTGCAAAAAATTTGTTGTAATCCCATTAATGCCAGTGCTAGATACAGTTTGGTATATCTAAACCTGACAAGTTGTCTGGGTCCCCAAGCACTAATTAAAAAAAAAAAAAAAGATTCAGCGTTTATACAGATTTCTGATTTAGGTAGGGTCAGAAAATGTGTTTATGCTTAAAACCAAAAGTTTGAACAATATGTACATGAAGTGGGTTTGTACTTTGTTGAGCTGCCAAGTTGGAGGGGGTGCATTTAAATGAATATAGCACTGACATTAGTTCTGGGGTTTTGGACACAGTACTGAAATCTTCCATTGTAACTCTCACATGCACAGACTGGAAAATGTTCCCACTACATATAAATCTGGGTATTAAAGTAGACACATTTCTTTTGTTCGCCCTATCACACTTCCAGTGTACTAATTAATAGCCAGATAACAATCCTTATGATTTTTTTTAAATAAAATAAAACGACATAGCTAACTTTTAAGTGTTCATGAATAATTTAAGGATCTATCCCGTACGCTATCAAGATTGGAGTCTGGATAAAATTCTGAGAAGCTTTATAATGTTCCTGTCCTCTTTTCATTCAAAAAGGGGCTAATGGTCGTTATCCTCCTTTTAATCAAAAGAGGGGACAGCTGAATATTGCAGAGCAATGCGTCGCTATCCCTATTGGATACAAAAATGGTTTCCATTACTTTTCTTTATCCACTTTTTTAAAATTTTGTTTTAGTAGTAACAGAGTTTAATATTATAAGACAAAGTAGTCCTTTGGGATTTTTGTGTATCTGTTAGTTCTTATTCTGCTTGTACAATAAATCACCAGTTGTGTTTTTAACGCACAGAACTGCGTTTGACTTTAGTAAAATGAAAATTCTCTTCTACCCGGTTGTTTAATGTTGCATTAGTTTTCAGATTAGATGCTCACAACTATTTCTGCCTTTCTAAACAAAATGCAGTCACAATATATTGAACCCACATATCTAGTGGCTCATCTGTCATGTGGAAGGTCCAGTTTTGTTTTCATATCTTCACCACCATGCTGGAATAGCAGGGTATGAAAGCAAATATTAGTGTTAACCTGGGCCATTTGTTTCTTTAAGACATTAGTTTATCTAACTTACTTGGTGTTATAGAATGAGTTTAAAAGTCAACTGAGTTCATTGGAGCTTACCTTGCAGCACTCGGGAAACATTTTTTGATAAGTGTTTGTGTACAATATATATATTACACACAAACACTTTTTTTGAATCATAATTTGTTTTGAGAGGTAAGTTACCCCTTCAGATTATTCTGCTGTAGTATAAAAAATGCATGTTTTATAAAATCAGATTGGGTTCCTAGACAACCTTTTCTTTAAAATAAATACCCTCCAAAAATATTTTGATTATACAGTATTAGATGAAGCAATTATCAAATTCTGATGCAACACTTCAGTTTGACTTCCAGTTCATAGTAGAAAAGAGGTATAAATATTTTAGTTTCAGAACATTTTGTTAATTGCAAATTATATTTTTATATTAAGTTTGTTCCATGTCCTATCATATTTAGTGAGAATTACTTGGTGATAGTTTACCAACTGACAGTTTAGTTACTGTCGGAGTATAAGTTTACAGCAGCAAGGAGGTTCTTCACTAAGCAGCATATCTGCCTGTGTTTGCGTCTAGCACAACCCCTCTGTAGATAATAAATGTAACCACAACAGGGTGTTTTTGGGATGGACATTAGCATTAATTTGATCACTTTACTAACATGGCAGCTGTTTAAATAATTACATACCAAACTAGCTTGCACAGTAATTCTTCATGGTCCACAGATATACCAATCTGGTTTGACTCCACTGCATTATAACCAGTTAAAGGTACAGCCCATTCTCCAAAAATTATTTGACCATCTAATTAACGCTGTTCAGTAAATGTATATACTTTTTACGTATTTTTAGTCTGAACTCATTTTCTTACATAAGTCCCTCCTCTCTTTCCTACAACTGAAATTTGGAATCTCATATCAGCAATATTGTTCACAGGCATAAGGATATAAAAAAAATAGAATCAAAATCAAAGCAGGACTGCTTTAAATCTGAGATTGCAACTCTGCGATTTTCAGAATTCTCAAGCCTTTCAGTCAAATCTCTGACTGAGACAATATTCTGTAAGATGTTGGCTGTGAATTGAAAAGAAAGCAAAGTGCAAAATATATAGCGCAAAAAGCATTTATATAGCAGCAAGAAGTGAATCTGTTGAATTGTTTCAAATGGGTGGATGTTTGCTTTTGAGATCTCAGCCTAAGTGGGTCACATTATCATTTAGGATGGCTGCAGTTTTACCACTGGTGATCTGTGCCTTTCCTCATTAAACTTGAAATGGTAATAACCAGAATGGGAGCCAGCTACAGGAGATTAATCCCAACCCTACAGTGATCACTGCCAGCGTGGCTGTGACAAGCACTATTTAGAAAAAAAAAACAAAAGCCCCCATGTGAATGAGTTTTGAACAAACTTTGAAGATCATGAGAGGGATGAACAACAAACATTAACATTTATTTGGCAAAATAGCCCTTTTTGTGGCAGGAGTAAGTATATATAAAATGTTTTTCAATACTAAAATGTTTTTCAATACAAGGTTTTCCAACCTAAACCACCGCTATATTATGAAGTGACAAAAATCAGAACCTTTGGGCTGTAGGTGGTATCTCATGGCCACCTTATTGGATCCTCATTAATATGCCAATAAACCTAAACACACCATTGACTGGCTTGGAAATGTCACATGATCCATTAAGTTGTGGATATCAACGTGGGATACACGTGGTGCTTCTATTTACACATGCTCTGTTAGACGTCAATGCCTAAGACACAAGCTTTCTCAGCAGGGGGTGAAGCTGAAATGCTACAAAAATGCCTTATTGTGTAAAAATGAGTGTAGAGTAAGCAGAATTACTCAAGAAGGTGGCTTGAGTTTATTTTGTTGCAGGCATGTAGGCTAACTGAGCAAATGTGATTCATTAGTTTTTCTTTCACTTCGAAGAAAAGAGTGCCATTTTAAAGGGGTGCTACACCCCAATTATGATTAAGGTTCAAAATATAGATGTATATTTGCACCACAGTTAACTTTGATAGTTGTACTTATGATGCAAAATGGTTTACCATATTTTTCACTCCATAAGAAGCACCTACTCCCCCCCAAAAAATGGAGTAGAAATGCCAGTGCAGATTATGGAGCTATTGTTACTTTTCTTCAGCTATTGCGGGGCACAGGTATGGGGGGA